>OY757912.1:27409190-27501690 GCA_963585895.1 Sepioteuthis lessoniana | reverse complement strand
ACGGCTAATAGATGGATTCACGTCTTTCCTAAAATCATGTGTATAAAGCAAGAGCAAGCAGCTTCGGTTTCTATTTAAACCTGCTTTGACAATTTCGTTTCCGTCTCGATAACCCTACACAACCTACTCATCTGCCGTTTCCTATACGTTCGTTGAGTAATGGTTATCGTGGTAGGATATGGACACAGCGTTCCCGGATGAACACGTTTTCATTTCTCATTACACTTATATCCTTGGAAAATAATGCATTCAACTGTTCTCCCTCAAGCTTTGAGTAAATAGTTGAGTGGATTGAACACTTTAATCTTGGTATAGCAACCTGTCTACAAGAAAGAAAATTCTGAATTCAAACCTGTTGAACTCTGCTTCAGTATTGACCCAGTCTAAAATTCTGCTGAAGCGCAGCGGTTGGTAAATACACATTGTTATTTTCCTAAATTATCAGATAATTTTCTTCATTTGATGACGACATGAAACAAAAGAAAGAAAAGGTATTTACTTTCTTGGAAAATAAACTTGCCAGCCATTTTTCTGCCGTTTTGGAAATTGGGCCGATTCTACCGATCGTTCCCTTTTACAGTATTGTTTTTTTTTTCTATTCAATGCGTTTTGAAAATCAGTAATCCCGAAAATTTCAGGTTTCTCGTAATTTTCTTAAAAGACTAAATACATAACGACTAGGGAACTTAAATATTTCACGACGGAAAAAAGTAAATTAAAAAATGGTGGAGTTTGTCTAAAAATGCTTGTGTCATGCATCTTTACATAAAATCTTCTAATGTGCATCTCACTCCTTCTCACTCTCTCTCTCCCTATCTATCTATCTATCTATCTATCTATCTATCACACTGTAATACCAAACATATATCGCAAAAAGCCCCCATCTTTCCTTATTTCAAGCACCCTTTCCGTCTCCCTCTCTCTATATAAAAGTCAATAAAACTAAACTATTTTGTAATGGCTCAAGTGCTGGACAGCGGCCAAAAAGTAAGCGCGTTCGAACTCCGATCACGTTGTTACGTTCACTTTCAGACTTGGTAATAGTATTAAATCCTCTTATTCCCCCACCGATAGGTTAAATAGTATCACTACTGTTTGTCTGCAAAGAAAGCTCTAACTAACCCACGAAGGTTGATATGCGTTTGAACAACGATACCAAAGAAAATCATCAACTATTACTGCTGTAATGTCGTCAGAGGTTCGACTTTTCACATTATATTTACTTCATTTCTTTCTTTTCGGCTGATGTCATGGTAAACCCATCTATTTTAAAATATGTAGGACGCTTTCTCATGACTCATAGAATATTCAAAACTATTACTCATACACTATTACAAATACGAGACTATTAATGGTATCACATTTCCGATGAAGTTTTATTTGACAAACTATATTTACTCTCTTTTTTGTCACTGTCAATAACATCAATTGCTAAATATTTTATACTCTTTCTCTTCACTCACACAGCATTATATAGTCAAATAATCCGTTTACACTCAATTTGTAAATGTGTTATTTCCATATTTAAAAAAAGTATCTGTTTAGAAAACAGCTACATCATTCAGATGTTGCCCCACTAATATATTACTGTTTGCGCCTTCATAATTGCTATAAAACCCCTAAAATTAGCTCGCTGGAAAAAGAAAAAAATCTATATATCCTCGTACAATGCGGGAGACGATTCATGCCTTATACATAGATATCGATAATTTTTACAAATATATGGTAAATTAAGTGCCTTAAAGAATAGGTTAAGTGAAACTAAATAAAAACTAAATAAAAGGCAGCAGAAATAAGAATTAATTTAGTTAAATGATTTATAGGAGTAGCAAAACAATACTAAGAGTAGATTTAAATAAGTTTTGCGCCTTTTTTTTTGTTAGATTCTTTCCAGTATAAGTTTATTCACATGAGAATATCTAATTTTGTCTTTTTATTTTATTTTTCCAATTTCTTTCTGAATTCAGGAACAAATAATTCCAAGCGGAGGACTTGTAACCTGTTTAGAAATTCAAAACAGTTTTATTATACACTAACTTCGGGGCTTCACAGAATTTCCTTGCGTGACATTTTTATTTTGTTAAAAAAAAAAAAAAAAAAAAAACGATTTTCTCCAAGATCTTTGAATGAAAGATTTTTCTTCTTGTTTTTCTTCTAATTATTTTTGTAAATATTTCAAACAAGTTTTAGCAGGCCAACATTATCAGCAGGGTTTAGTATGTTTTGTCCGTAAACTCTGCAAAAGAATAACTACACCCTATGATACTTTACTGCATCTGGTGGTTAGGCTACATTTCTCGAGATCTAAAGTATTGGAGCACCTCTTCATTTCCATACTCACAGGTTTCCTTTCACCCAGATACTTAGTGCCTATCAGGGTTCCATCTATAGGTAAAATAGATATATTTCAAATCTATTCGGATTCCATAAGACTGTTAAGAAAAGAATGTAACAACTATATAAAAATAAATGTGAACGTACACTGAGTGCCATTCTCTAACCCCTATATTTAACATTGTTCAGAACGGAGTAACATACTAAAATCTGTGGTGTGGTTGTTTCAATTTTTCCACCTAATGTTCAGTTTATCGCGTCTCTTTTCCACGCTCATGGGGACATTCCAAGAGCCCAAACTACAATTATTATCTCCGTCAGATTCACGTACCACAATTTTTCTGTTGTCATGCGAAGAAAAAGTATTTGAGTATCATGTAGCTTTCTTTTCCTGATATGAAATCTGCTGAAATTTCCAAACCAAGCAGATGACAAGGTATTTTCATCTTTGTAATCAAAAACTAAGTCTAGCTTTATGGCCAAGCCTTGTTGAGCCGTTCTTATCACAAAATATCAAGATAATTTTGTGGGTCGGATTCTAATTCGTATACACATTACTTATCAGTATGATCAAAATATAATCTCTTGAACAATTACCAATTGATCACCTTTCACAACCAGTCATGCATAATGGCGTATTTATAGCGTATCAGTTGGCTGCATTCGCTTATTATGTGATTAACCATTTAAACTCTATCACGACATAGCCTTAACTTGCTATTCTAAATTTTATCAATATTTCCCCTTAATATAATTAGTTCTTATGACATTACTTTGAACTGCTATTATTAATGATTGAGTTTATCTCTTTAAATTTTCCTTTCGTAACTATATCCAGGTCATCTGATGTGCATTGTCTTAGTTTGTCACTTTATATATTCATATAATTGTTTTTCTTTGCATTTTAGTTTTGTGTTGTCCTATCGTTAGTGTTGTTACTGGTGGCTGTAATCAATCTCCCTTTGTTTTTGTTTAGTATTTTTTATATTTTCTTCCCTTTCTTCTATCTACATATTTATTTTCAAGACTATCGAATTACTGGGATTTTGTTGAGTGTCCATATTTTCTCTGGTGTATATTGCTACTTCATGGTTGATCGTCAGATATGTATGTGAATTGTTTTCGAGAAGCTGTAATTGAATAAATATTCTTCAGAATTGCTAATGAACCAGACGAGAATAACATAATTATAGTTAATTTGACTTTGCCCATGGGAGATAACTCGTCCTTGAATTTATCACTAAGTTGGAAATTATTCACAATAATGAACGATTCGAGATAGGTGATAACAATAAATACACATTTACATGCATAATGCATATATGTATAAAAGATGTACACCTAAAAGTATATATATATATATATATATATATATATATATATATATATATATATATATATATATATAACTGTTTGTGAGTGTGTATGCCAGATATTTATTTATTTTTTTTTTTTGAGAGAGAGATAGAGAGATAATGAGATAAATAAATGTACATACTCAATGAAATTTGAATACAGAATTTCTTATAAAAAGACAAAGAAATATACATACGATGATCCGTGGTGCAGAAGCTAACGTGTTGGACTCTGATATTGTAATTGGAGAGTTCATGCTTCAGTCACGCTATTATGTTTCCTCTTATACTAATTCTCTTTGGAAAGGTTTGAGTCCCCTTATACCTCTATGTGTTTAATAATGTCACTGCTGTTATTTTACAAAGAAATCATTGACGCGAAAGATGATTTGCTATTAAACAAATCAAAAACTAAATTAAGTCAAACCAAACTGACCAAAAATAATATGTGCGTGTGGGTGCGTTAAAAATAAAAATAAAAGTGTATAAACCAGACGCTGACAATGGATTTAGCAATGATATTTTGTCTTAATTTAAAAAGACTTCCCGTTTAGATATTCTATCTCTGTTGATCAAGTCATAGATGGAACAAGATACGCTTGACTGTGGCTGTAGTCTCCTTTTATCGCCGTTGCCCTGATGTTTACAGTCACAACCTCTGCCACCATCACTCTTTCATATATCTCTACCTCTCCCTAGCTTTCTTTTCTGACTCATCTTCTTATGACTCTTCCCTTGTTTTCTTATTTTTCTTACCTTTATTTTTGTTCATCTATTTTCCAGTAGTGAACTTAGGAAAACCCATCATTCAGATGAAGTTTATTTTTAAAATAATGCTTAAATATCATTGCTAAATCCATTGTCATTTTTTAGTTATTCCATTTTTCCACTTATTTTTCTCATTCTGTCAGATTCAACAAAATTTACTATTTCTCCACACACACATTATGTATATAAACCCGTGTATCTAGATATATTTTCATACGCTGTACAAGTAAATGTGTGAATCTATAAGTATTCGAGCATGTGCGTGGGTGTATGCACAAATGTAATGAAAAATTAGAATCTGAAAAACATGGATCCCGTTTAGAGATAAAAGAAAAAACATATTTGTGAAACTAAGGATGTAAGACTCTTAACTCAGGCAATTTTTGGGTTGAGAAAAAAAAAGAATATATAACAGGTTAACAGTCCGTGGTCGTTTCAATATACAATTTATATTCTAAAAAAGGTCACCTATTCTAAAATCATATAAAATAATTATTGCTCACAGCTGACAAACTTCTTGAGTAGAGTTAGGATTGCAGCATCTTCAACAAAACATAACATTTGTGAAAAATATGTCTTAATATTTTTCCTGTGTGTATGTTTTTAAGATTTACTCAAAATTACAACAAAAAAAAAAGAGAAAAATCTAAGGAAAATGTTTTTCCTTTGTTTTCTCAGAGATACTTCTATTTAATAACAGATCTAATAGATACTTTTTGCATCTTAGCAGTTTCTATAATTTATTGAAAAGTGACGCATACGTTCTGAAGATATTTTTTTTTATTATGACCCAAGAAAAATAAAGCAGGGAATGATTTACTTTGCTATACGAAAATATCATGTCAATAAATGTAAGTGTCCTCGATAAATTTACTTAACGCAAGAAAAGATGTCCATATTACCTACAAAAATAGCAATTGTCTATCTGTCAGGAGTTCAATTATTTGAAATAAATGTACATCAAATATTGATGATTACTCTCCGTCGTAGTTATCAAAATGGAAACTACTGAATAATTAATGTTTTATATTGAATATCTGTTTGTTAAATTTGTAAGGATGTCAGCGTTGAAGGGTTCAATTTCTTCGATTATAAATAAAAGTAAATGAGGAAAACATATGTTGAACACACACACAAACTCACCCACATACACACACACACTCTCTCTCTCACACACAATATTTATACACATATATACATTTTCTTAGAGAGAATTATATATATATAAGTTTATGAGTATATATACATGTAACACACACATAATTCTTTTAGAATATTTTGCAGATCAAAGGTATTTTAATGCTGGCCAGAAGAGCAGATTAGAATCTTAAAGAGTCTAATATAAATAAAATCGCACACGGCGTAAAGCAACGCAAGACAAATCAACTAATCAACTATCACGATACTACGAAGCACAGTGGATACCTGTCATGTCTTGAACTACTTTGCTCACATCTTTTAAACTCCACAAACTAGCATGTACCCCTTTCCTGCATAACTTTTTATTCACCCATCTATATACGGTAGTGCTCATGAAGTGTTTCATGTCTGGGGAAATTTAAGTGCTACTTACTTTGAATTGAGAGTTTAAAGGCGTAAACTTGGTCAAATGCTGGAAACGAGCAGACTGAAAAGTAGATTTCACATATCTTTTTAGAAGAATCTCAATCTTTTTAGTTTAATTCTCATGCTCAGTGTCCTTAACTGTTCTAGTATGATCATGAAATATAAGAAAATAGTAAATACCTTTCTATAATCGGGGCAGCGAAGATGTCACACACAAGAAAATAGGGTTTTTTTTTTCTGAAATCAAGTATATATATATATATATATATATATATATATGGAATTTCCTGACTTAGAGTCTTTTTCCAGCTAGAATTCATACAGGAAATCATTTACTGTGAACGTAAAGCTTTGAACGAAACCATGATTGATAAAAAATTATGTTCAACACGCTACTCGCAAAGGCAGGGACAGCTATCGGTAGAATATCAATCATACTGAAGTCAGACCTGACCGATAAAATGAAATGCAGTTTATTCCAAGTTGCGGTCGTGTCAATACTGCAATATGGATGCACTACATGGACGATAACTAAACGGATAGAGAAAAAGTTTGACGGCAACTACATAAGAATGCTTCGAGCAATATTGAACAAATCCTGCAGGCAGCATCCCACAAAGCAGCAACCGAACGGCCACCAACCATCCATCAAGAAAACAATCAAAATTAGACGAACCAGACATGCGGTACGCTGCTGGAGAAGTAGGGACAAACTCATAACTGATGTATACCTATGGTCCCCTACACATGGCCGAGCAAAGGTAGAATGAACAGCCCCTACCTACATACAGCAGCTCTGGGTAGATACGGGATGTAGCCCTGAAGACCTGCCGGAAGCAATGGAGGATAGAGAGGAGTGGCGAGAGAGTCAAGTATATATATGGCATACTTGAGTGTGTCATTCAGTTTCTCCTCACAGTCCGAGATGAGTTTGTTCATTTATATACAGGCAAAAAATGATTACCCAGACAACAGATATTCCAGATATTACGGATTGTTTTGTCAAATCAAATTTGCTCGAAAGAACAATTGGTACCATGAGAGAGCTTAATTTTTCATTCCTGGTTTTGATTTAAGAGGAAACCTAAATATAAATACATTGTTTATGTCTGAAGAGCTTCCTTGGAACAAAAACGGAGAAGCGAAACTTTATTTGGTGAGTCACCATAACATTTTGCTTATATACTTGTATATTTATATTTATAGTTATTAACTAACTTAGCTTAGTGGCACTGCACCGCATGTAAAGACTGCCCGGTGAGAATCAAACTTAAGCAATGTTCTGTTAATCTAGCCATCTAACTCTGCCGGAATTATTTTATTTGTTATTTTTTGTCATATCTCTGTTTTTGTCAAGTTATAACTACATTGAATCAGTAAATATACTGTTTCATGTAGTAACATTCAGACCAATATCACGATGTTTACTAGTATAGAATGATTAAAAAGTGAAAAAAAAAGAGAAAAAATAAATTAATACTGAGTTCCATGTCGCCGATCTTTATATATATATATATAGTCATCCACAGAAAGACTGTTTCGTTCTATCAGAACTCTTCAGTGTGGCTAGACACGAAGGACGCTCGAAGCCTGGATCGAAACCCAGTCAACTTTGCGTTATATATATATATATATATATATATATATATATATATATATATATATATATATATATATATATATTTGGTGGGGTGTGTCCTCATATGAAAAAATACATATTTAGTTACAAACTAGCAATACTTTAATGCATATATAATCGACCTAATCATACTCATATTTTAACATACACTGCAGGCCGCACATTTTGAATCGCAAACAACTATAGGCAACCACAAAGCAGTGAACTTAATTTAAACAAAATGTTACACACAAAATTAGACACAAACACACATATGAACCTCACATTTCTTTTAATCTCTGACCTAAATTAATACCATTCTCTATGAAAATCCGATTTCAAATTGTTTTTCTTGCAACCTTTGCCGATTACTCAAAAAGAAAAAAAAATAATAGAAAGAAACAAGAATTACAAATGATGTAAAAATAATGAGAATAATTTTAAATCAAGCAGTTGACGATGATGATCTTCTAATGAATCCTCTATATAATTATCAGCATTTTTATTGACATTTTGTATGTAGCATTTAAAGAAAAAACTTATTTATGTTATTTGCATGATTAATAAAATCAAACTTAAGTTTCTAAAACTAAAAATGAAAGATAAAATCGATTTCATTTGAACAATTAAAAGAATTATTTGACGTGAATGCCAAAGTACAATAACCAAAAAATACTATTATGAATTGATTTAAACTTTCGAAAAACATTCGTAGGCCGATAATATATAAATATATTTAAAAGGTTAAAGAATATGTTTATGTTCTCTAGAAGATCTGGTCAAGTAATTATGTTTAATATTTTGAATATTTTAAATTATTCAACATAGCTTTTCAACCTGAACGCTGGAACAATAAAACATAGCTGTAAAAATGAACAAAAAACAAATATCCTATTTATTGGAGTTGAGATTGTTAAAATTGAGAAAGGTTCCTGGAATTATTGACTGATTTCGAACAATCTACAAAAATCCTTTCAAATATCTTGGTAGAAGGAAAAGATTTTCAGGGATGATTATTGGTTGTAGTTTTATAAATCATCTTTTTCTTCAGATATTCGTAAAAGTCATTTATTTTTTTTTTGCGTTATTATGACATACGTATCACGCAGACACAATCTCTCTCTCTCTCACCCTCCCACATAGAGAGACTCTCTATCACACACTCAAACTAGCTCTCTCTCTCTCTCTCTCTCTCTCTCTCTCTCTCTCTTACACACACACTCACACACACACCGGCCAAGTCGGCTGGGGCTGCAGAATACACCGACTGCCTCTCAGCAGAGAGGTAAGTCTGCCCCAATGAGTGTCCTGTTATGACTCTAAATATTCTGATGATGAGGCTCCAGTAATGCCGGAGCTTTGGGGAATGCGACTTCCCCTTTTTTGCCATCGTCCCCAGGTCCACTCTGGCTCGGAGTGGTAGCACCTGATAGGGTCCTATCTACGGGTTAAAAAGAACTAACCGTTTTACTTATACTAAGGTTAATTCCCCGAAAGTCCATTTGCTTAGTGGGAGAGTGTTCGCCAATGGCCCCTGAGACCAGGGTTCAATCTTAAGTCGAGTCATACCAAAGACTCAAAAAGGGGTATTTGATACCTCCTTGTTTAACACTCAGCATTATAACGTACGTTTCAAAGGTAAAGTGAAGTCATTAGCGAAAGGATTAGCGCCCTCCCCTATTCTTCCGTTTAGTAACTGTTGGAGAGGAAGCTTTCAGGTAGCCCTCGACTACGGTCGCCAACTTTACTACTTTACTTATATGTAAAAAACCATGGATTTGGATTTAAATAACCCACAATGGTTGGCATGTCATAAAACCAAAGCGCTCGCACACACACACACACACACACACACACACACACACACACACACAAACACATATTCTGATATTCATCTAGCTTTTAGTTTTCTTTAAATTTCACTCTATTAGATGGAACAACGAAATTAAAAACTGAAAAAGTGTTTCACTTTTCGTAAGTCTGAAAAACTCTGGACTTCTTGCCTGGCTCTCTATTATATATCATCATCATCATCATGACACACTACTAGCATGGATCTCCTTGACCCTCCCTCGCCACCCGTCTCTCTCACCCATCCTCCTCGGGAGGTCTTCAAGGCTACATACTGTATCGGCACTGATCTTTTGAAATAGGTTCTAGCTGGTCACCCTGCGTTTGCTGGTCCATTTGGCGCCCGTAGTCGAGAGTAACACGTAGCCTTCCTTTTCAATAGTTACTACACCATGGTATAAGGGAAGGCGTTACTCCTTTCTCTAGATTGCTCCATTTTACCCTTGATACGTACCTTATAAACTGAGTATTAAGCCTGGAGGTATCAAGAAACATTCTTTTAGTGTTTGGTAGGATTCGACATGAGATTGAACCCCGGTCTCCTGAGCCATTGGCGGACACTATGACCAGTAGGCTAAATATCGTAAATACTTGAAATATTATAATGTAAAAACTGAATACTCAACTTTGAAATCAAAGAAGTGTTAATACACATTCATTAATATATCGTGTATTAAATTGTTTAAGATACACTATTAAACAGTTTATGAATTATATCATACAAAGCTCATTATCTGAAACTACTTTTATGATGCTCGATCCCAAATGTTATTTTCTTATTTCTGAATTCTGAAAATATACATATGAGATGGGAAGAATAGCGTGTACGTATCCGAAAAAAATCAAGTTTCATCATTCGGTCTTATGCACTGTTTCAGCTTAATGATTGCACGTTTTACTCTAAAAACTGAGAAAACATTTTATTAGAGAAAATGTATCTTATCTTTTTATAGATAAATGATATCAAATCCTTAGTGAATTCGTCAAAAAGCATCAAAGATTCAGATACATTGAATAATGATAACAATTATTGTTTGACTTGTATTCGGCCGTTTTATGTAGTTCCTGCCAATACAAATGGCTGGAGACGCCTTCCGGCTGACGTATTTTCTGCTAATAGTATTTGAAATATATACATCGATGAATATACTATATTTTCATTTAAATGCCAGAAACTTGGGCTTCGTGTAAAAATTGTACGTGACATATTTGAATCGATGTAAATAATAAAAAGAGAACTAATCCTTGGAAGAGGATACAGAAAGATGGAAGAAACTTGCTGAATAAAATAAAACGCACGTATCTGAAATGATAAAAAGAAAAAGTTTGAATAGTCAAAGTCGAGCAAAGGAAAACCAAACAGAAAATGTCAGACTAACGGATCGTGGCTAAATAGATTCTTTTTTTATCAAAGAATTTATTTGTTTGTGCTGTTCTCACCAAGAAAATTTTCGTCATAACATTTGTTGAATAGTTCATGTTCTTTGACACCACAGTGTTTTGTCTTATATATTTTGGGCATTTTTTCTGATGAAAAATGTGAAAATTATGAAGATAAAATAGAAAAGTCTAAGAGAAAAATGTATGAAATGTTTGTTGATAACAAATACGACGTCGATGACACGAAGTCACACAGAGATTTTAATAAGTGGTGATATCTAATATAATACACTGTAAAAAAATAAAAAAATAAAAAAATAAAAATAAAAAAAATTCAGAATAGTATTTGACAAAAACTATTAAAGATACTGAGTCTACGATATAGAGGCAATGGCATATGTTCATTATAGCTTGTGTGGGATCACAGAGAGATTAACGCTTTCAAAGTTAGGTCTGCAAAAAAAATGTGTGAGTAATTGTTTCAAAGGAAGAACACTTATATGCTGGTTGATACCCTAAATTCTTGAACTTAATGGAAACTTCCTTTTTTAACTATATGCTGTACTTGTGGGCTGGCATGGGCAAATTTGTAGCTACCTTGAAGTACAACATCATCGCTCCATCACAGTTGGATTAGACACTTAGAAGTCAAGCTCTAACTACTTCCGGTCCTTCTATGAAGATATATCAGGAATAATTCGTTTATTTTTCCGTTCTATTGGGGTCTTTAATCTGGTTGGCTATTTTGTTGAAACACGCACACACACATTATATATATATATATATATATATATATATATATATATATATATATTCCATATTTATACAAAAAAAATAAGCTCGATAAACTGTATTTCTTGTGACTGAATTTTTGCATTTATTGACCAATTCATGACCATGCTCTGGTTTTGAATTTTCTTTGGGATTCCTAGTCGACAACATTTGCCGTGCACGCGTGCAATTTGAAAACTGAAAACGCAAAATAATTCAAGATTTTTTTTCCCTCCCAGACTGTTAAAAATATGCGTTTAACCAAATACAATAATTCGAGCTCACCACAATCTTATAAATAAGCAATGAAATAGTCAATAATTCAGAAAATTTTGTTAAACTATTAAAACGTTGACTTCATTTCTTTTGTGTGAAAATATAATATTCTATTCTTCCAAATATTGATTTAATTTCAACATCACTTAATTATTTTTAATTTAGAGATATATTGTTTATATATATATGTTTGAACTAATAATCTTCTCTTGCTGATGAATATCTTAACTGAATCTGCTCACATATTAGCTTATAAAAATACTTCCACTACAGAATAGTTGCATACTCACACAAATATTATATACACTCACAAAATATATCGACTAGAGTCAGAAAACACACATTTCAAGATTTAATGCATACGATATTCTTTATTATGATATAAATAGTGGCGAATATTTCATTAAAATCATCATGTCGCGCTGCCAGCACGGATCTCCCTGACCCTCTCTCGCCACCCGTCTCTACCTTCCATCAGTCCCGGGAGGTCTTCAAGGCTATATCCTGTATCAGCACTGAAGTTTTGTATACAGGTTCTTGCTGGTTGTCCTACCTTTATCAGTCCGTGTGAAGGGGTGTCAACAGGAGTATGTCGCTTATGAGTTCATCCTTACTTCTCCAGCAGTGTCCCGCACGTCTGCTTCGTCTAATTTGGATAGTTTTCGTGATGGGTAGTCAGTGGCTGCTCAGCTGCTCTTTTCTGGGGTGTTGCCTCCAGGACTTGGTCAGTACTGCTCGAAGCATTCTTGTGTAATTGCCGTCAAGCTTTTTCTCCATACGTCTAGTTAGCGTCCATGTAGTACATCCATATAACAATATCGGCATGACCGCTCTTTAGAAAAAATGTGTTTTATCTTATTGATCAGATCTGACTTCCAAATAACCGATAGTCTATCGGTCATATGCAAGTCAAATAGTTTCCGAAAACTACCATTTAGTGTGGAAATGTCGCCTCTTTGATTAAAGCACATATATTCTGTCTTTTCGACGTTGACATGGTGGCCTATGCCACTTGTGTTCGTTCCAGACTATGTAGCAGTGTTTCTGCTTGGGCTGGTGTATTTGCCAAGTATTGTCATCTTTACTTATACGAAAATACTTTGTATCTTTTATTTCTGAACTAACTTTTCTGAGTTTCAAGAAATATTTTTTTTAGTTTGTAGATCGGAGATGCATTCAATCATTTACAGACTTCTCTTTTATTAGTTATTTCATAAAAAATATACATTTATGTAATGTTATTTCGTTCAAATTTTCTTAAATCTTAAAAGTATGCGTATAAACAACTCAAAATTTTATGCCTAATATTTTGTTTTTTTCCAGGTATAGAAATTACATGAATTTGAAAAGAGGGGACGATTAAACGTTTAACGTTGAAATCTTTTTTGCGAGTACTTATAAAATTTGAGATCATTTGATTGAGAATTTTTCAAGTGATCAGATTATAAAATGATATCAAAGTTTATCGAAGACACTGCTTATATCAAATAATATACCCGATATATCATCATCATTTCGCAACGCCAGCATTGATCTCCCTGACCTTCTCCCACCACCCGTCTCTATCGTCCATTGCTCCCGTAGGTCATCAAGTTTACATCCTGTATCGGCACAGAGCTGTTTTACATAGGTTCTACCTGGTCGTCCTACCTTTGCTCGTCCATGTGACAGGGTTCAACGAAGTATGTCGCTAATGAGTTCGACCCTATATATATATATATATATATATATATATTTATTTATAGGAATTGATATTATATTGATTAAATTACCATGACCAGAAAATCCAGCAAACACCCACATGTGACATACGGAACACTGAACAACCGTTTCGACCTTAATGGGTCTCATCAGCAGTGCATACCGTGATCTCCATCACTAGAGATCGAACCGGCAACCACGGAATGCAGAAACCAAACTTCTACCAATGGGCCACCAGTTCATGCCACACATAAGTGATGCCAAATCAACTAGTCATGGTAAGAAAGCGTGATTTTTTTTATATATAACCGGACATTGGCCTAGGGGTTAGAGTGTTCGCCAATCGCCCGGGAGACCTGGGTTCAATCCCAGGTCGAGTCATACCAAAGACTCAAAAAATGGTACATGATGCCTCCTTGCTTAACACTCAGCATTATAAGGTACGGATCAAGGGTAAAGTAGAGCAATCCAGGGAAGGAGTAGCGCCCTCCCCTACACCTTGGTGTAGTAGCTATCGAAAAGGGAGCCTTCGGGTTACGCTCGATTATGGTCGCCAACTTTACTTTCTTTACTTATATATATAGATATATATATATTGCTCATTTTTACATTTGTATTTATAAAACTGATTTTTCTAAAATCAGGAACTATTCTTAAAATAATTGTTGCAATGAACGCGGGCCCGGTTTTCGATGTTGAACACAATATATTTTTTTTTAAATTTGAAAATTATTATCAGTATATTTTTCTAACATCTTGTCCAAAATCGATCATGTGATATTAAGTTTATATTTCTATCTCTCTGCTTAAAATTATAAATGGAAACTGCGTTCAGTAGCAATAAATTAATTGCGCTTACTCAAATACAAATAAGTTCTTTCGATACCTTTCCTGAGCATTACAACATTGGAAGTAATAATTATAGCACCCTGTCGATGATGCATAGAATATATCAACTTTATCAAAGAGATAAGAATCCTCACCCTTGACTAAAAAGGAATTAACCTGAGCATGATACTAAACTTCATTGGGTTGTTAGGCTCCAATGGGGAAAAATTGGAGAGTCAGGGTCACGCCGTTCATTTCCCTTACACCTAGCTTCCCCTCATACCCAGTGTTAATAACTGCCAAAATCCTTTCACTGGTTCATATACGTTTGTCAAGAAATTATCTGCATTGTATGGGTACTATTTACCAACCCCTCCGCTCGGGCAGGATATGACACAAGGTCAATTTTTAAGCGGAGTTTAACAGGTGTGAATTCAGAGTTTTCCTTCTCCTAGACTAGTTGCCTCACCAAGGCTGAAGAACCTAGTCCGTCCTACTATTTACCCATAGCTGGAGGGAGAATAAGGGGGTTCATACCTTTCCCAAGGGTATTTGCCCGAAAGTGAACGTAATAGCGCGACTGGAGTACGAACTCGCGTACTACGATTCCGCAGTTCATCGCTTTAACCATTACACCACTGCATTGTATTGGTATACTTGAAATTATCTAATTAAGCGCACTTTTTTAATGATAAGAATATGTTTTATAAATGATTGGTGTGGTTTTGTTTGGTTTTATGGCATATGAAACATTGTAGGTTATTTAATGCTGAAACAATTTTTATACAACTAAACAGTTTTATATCAACCAATACAATTTAACATAAGTACACATTTTAAAGGAGGTGCCCGTGGTGTAATAGTTATCGCCGAAGGAAATGGACACGGCGACACGAGTTCAAATCCTGGACCAGGCTAATTGCATTTCACATAGCACTAATACCCTTGGGAAAGGTATGAATCCAATTATTCTCCCTCCAGCTATGGGTAATTAGTAGGACAGACTAGGTTCTTCCGCCTTGGTGAGGCAGCTAGTCTAGGAGAAGGAAAACTCTGAATTCAAACCTGTTAAACTCCGCTGAACAATTGACCTTGTGTCATATCCTGCCCGAGCGGAGGGGTTAGGTAAATATGTATAAGTACACAGTTTAAATGTCAAAGTAGTTCTATTATAAACAATTCAGTTTAGCATAATTACCCTCTTTAGTTCTGTTTGACTCATAGATTGGACCCTATCAGGTGCTACCATTCCGGATCCAAGTGGACCTTGGAGCAATGGCAATGAAGGGGTCAGCATTCCCAAAAGATCCACCATTACAAGAGTCTCGTCATCATATTGTTTAGTGTCATGTCAGGGCACTCGTTGGGGGAGTCTTACTCCACTGCAGAGATTCATTTGATGTATTCTTTCGCCCCAGCCGACTGGGCACGATATAAATTCGTTTTTTTTAAAAGATTCTGAACTCATTTTTTCTCACAGAATTAAATGACTTCACTTATATCTCATATGAATACACAGATAAATGTAAAACAATAATTTCAAACAATTAAGTCCAGCATAAGTACGTTTTTATTTGTTTTCACACATTTAAATGTAAAAACCGTTCTATTTTAAACAATTCAGTTTAGAATAAATGCACGGTTTAGTTCTATTTGACCCATTGATAGGACCGTATAAGTTGCCACCACTCCGGGGCCAGAGTGAACCTGGGAGAAATGGTAATGAAGGGACACTCCGTATTCCCCAAACCTGTAACATTACTGAAGCAACATCAGATTGCTTAGTGTCATAAACAGGACACTCGTTAGAGGGGGGAGTCTGACCCCTCTGAAGAGATGCAGTCAGTGTATTCTACCGTCCCCGCCATATAAATGTATGCAAACAAATATTAATTGATATAAAATCGGAATGATTTCTAGAACCCCCCCAAAAATGTGTACAGACTCTGAAATTAAATAAGAATACTTTAAACCATATAAATAATTACAAATACTTTATATTAGATACAATGTAACAGCGTGAATTGATTATTATTAAAAACATATATATTTTTTTTTTAAATGGGGTTAAAATTGATTGCAGTGGGATGCTAATTTTTTTAGTATTCATGATTATAATCAAGGATTTGCTTTATAGTCGATGGCCTGAACTGACGACTAGAATGAGCTTCCATATAAACAGCTAAAGAAGTTATGAAATAAAAATTCAGTATAATAATTGAACATACCTAAAGTGTAATACTTTGGTATTTCATCACATAT
The DNA here is from genome assembly GCA_963585895.1 of Sepioteuthis lessoniana. NCBI lineage: Eukaryota > Metazoa > Mollusca > Cephalopoda > Myopsida > Loliginidae > Sepioteuthis > Sepioteuthis lessoniana. The sequence goes on along the minus strand of OY757912.1, from coordinate 27,484,980 downwards.
TTGTTAAAGTTAGTCTTCCAGACTCATTTTAAATATTCCATATTTATCTACTGTTCATTGGAACGGAGATTATCTCGCATTTCTTGCAAATACAACAGCCGGATTTAAATAGCTGCTGCATAGTCTGGAGCACACGACAAGAAGTTTCGTTCTCTTCATGAATCCAGATAAAACAGAGTTTTAATGAAGATGATGACATCTCTTCAAGAAAGCGGAAGCCTCCTATCATTTCATATCTCACAGTTACAATAACTCACCAAATGAAAGTAATATAAATATACGCATAGATAAGATATGGTCTGCCATTTTAGATTTGAACGACTAGATGGAAATTTGATTTCTGATGAAATACGACAAAAAATGTTTCCAACATTGATAACTACTGTAAGGTTGTACCACGTATTCGTTTCTATAATTTCCTCCGCATCTTTTCATTTTCTCTTTGACTCTGCCTAGTTCTTCAAGGCCTCAAAACACAACATTAAAATCATTTTTACTGTAGTTATTTCAGTAATATGGTATGTTTGCATCACTTCGATTGTAACGAAGCCGGTAGAGAAAAAAAATGAATGGAAGCTACACAAGAATGTTGCAGGCGGTTTCAAACAAATTCTGAAAGCAGCATCCTACAAAAATGCAGCTATAAGGCCACATACCTCCTATCTTACTCTCCATGTAAGGCGAGCAAACCATATTGGGTGCTGCTAGAAAAGGAAGAGCTAACTCATAAGCGATGTTTTCTTATCAATTCCAACACGTGTATACACCAGTGTTACACGACGAGCAAAAACATACAACCGTCAGTTCGGTGCCGTCCTTGGATGCTGTAAAGAGCACTTTTTAAGAGTGCAGAGGGATGAAGAAGGAGATTTTAAAAAATCAGTGCAGCTGGTTTGACTTGATAATAGTGATAATAATACACAGATACGAGGATCATTAAATAAGTTTCCAGACTTTTTTTCATATGGATACTTTTTTTGATAGTATACACATGAAATACTAGTCCCCTTTGAAGTAATCTCCTCTGGCTGCAATGCACTTTTTGTACCGGTACAACAATCTCTGGAAGGCCCTATGGAAGTCCTCTTGTGTGAGCCTGTCAATGACCTTCGTCGCAGCCTCTTTCATCTCCTCAATTTTCTCATAATGACAGCCTCTGAGCTTAGGGAATACCCAAAATTCACAGGGAGCAAAATCTGGACTATAAGGAGGCTAAAGAACTATCTTGATGCCAATCTTGGTCAAACAGTCTGTGACAAGGATGGAGTTGTGGACTGATGCATTGTCCCGGTGGAAATGCTACTGACCCGATTTGAAGAGTGCTGGCCTCTTCCGACGGAATCTCTTCCTGAACTCCCTTAAAACCTCAACATAGTAACCCTAACCCTAACCCTTTGGCCAATCAACTCTGGTGTATTGACTTCTTTACTCCTCCTACACCTCTCATCATCCCTCACAGACTACATGCCTTCCATGAATCGCTCATGCCATTCAAAAACTGATGCTCGATTCATGCAAGATGGTCGAAAAGCAGTCTGAAGCATTCCATACGTTTCTGTGGCATTCTTGAACTCCCTTAAAACCTCATCATAGTATTCCTTGTTGACTGTCCAGTGCGAACCGAGTGCATGCCAGTGCTGTCCAAAAAAGGGGATCATCAAAATTTTGTGGGTGTGTTTGCTCTTTCTGGCCTTCTTGGGTCTGTTAGAGCTAGCATGCTTCCACTAGGAACTCTGTCTCTTGGTCTCTGGGTGATATCAGTAGATCCAGCTTTCATCGCCGGTCACCAGAGCATCAAGAACTGCGGGATCTGAATTGATCAGATCGACCATCTCCCTACTGTCATGACAACGTCTTTCTTTCAGATTTTCTCTGAGCACCCTTGGGACAAACTTCGCGCAAATCTTCTGCATCTTTAGTTCCTCGCGATGAATTTTCTGTACAGTTCCCAAAATGACATCAAATTATGCACTTATTGTCTCTATAGACACACAACGGTCCTTATCCATGAAATTCTTTATTTGGCCAATCAACTCTGGTGTTCTGACTTCCTTACTCATCCGCCATCATCCCTCACAGACTCCCTGCCCTCCTTGAATCTTTTATGCCAAACAAACACTGATGCTCGATTCACGCAAGATGCTCCAAAAGCAGTCTGAAGCATTCCATACGTTTCTGTGGCATTTTTTCAAAGTTTAAAACAAAATTTTATTGCATATCGTTCTTCTAAAGTGTCGTCACGTCCAGCTTACATTTTTGAAATTCACCAGCTGTGACAATCAGGCTTTAGTAGGGTGGATTCCAATCTGTGCTGTTGCTGTTCATTTGAACCTGAAATCATAAAAATTAAGCAGTCATCTCATAAGATGTATAGCAATAACATACTGAATTTTCAAGAGTCTACGACAATTCTAAATGCCTGTACAAAAAAAGTCTGGAAACTTATTGAAAGTTCCACGTACATCTCTACTATAATGAAACTCCAGCGCCTGGCGTAAGTAATTGCTTTATAAATAAATTCTCTCTCTGTCTTTCTTGCTCTCTCTCTCTATATATATATCTATTTACTCTATATATATCTATCTATTTACTTGTGAAGCAAAATATACGAAATGTTTAATTGTGCTGATTTAAGCCTATTTAAAATTAAATCCGATGTTGTAAATATAATAGAAATTAAAGCTAAATAATCTAGGTTAGTTCAATTGCTTCGAGTTTATCTTCAAAAGAGAAGAGTAAACATGTTTTCTATGGCAAGGTATTAAAAAATATTCATGTTAGTCGTCTGATAATACAATTATTTAAAAGAACGTTTGAATTGCTTCAAACGATAATACAAATATAAATGACATAACTTCAATGTGAACTTGGTGAAAATTCTCACACATGAATAGAGAGAGAGAGAGAGAGAGAGATGATAAAATGTCTTCCTTTCATAACAAAAAATACTATCTTTATACCGAACTACGTTTCTTTTTATCTTTGCTCTTTATCAATTTTTATTTTTATTTTTGATAAAATATTAAAATCTGTAAGGCGAGTTTTCAAATGTATTATTTGTAGGTCTTCATTGTAAAGACAGACTTATATGTCAAATTCCCAATTAATGATATGCGAACTTAGAAATATTATTTAAAAAGAAAGCGGTATCTTTGGTGCAGTTTATATGCCATTATACAGAAAAAAAATTCAAAACAGTTTTGAAAGCAAAATCTTTATGGATTCATACGAGATTTTTAAATACTTTCTTGCAATTATAATGAACTATGGAATATTTTATAGATACACATTCGATGATGAACAAACTGTTATTCATAGTAAACTGTATCATTAAGTGGATTGTGTGTGGATACCAGCGATGGTATAGTTTTTGAGAAAATTAAAATAACAACCCGAAGAATAGACGTGGAGTGCTTGAACAAAAAGGCATTAACTGGCAAGATTAGAGTCAGTAGATGGAGCCTCATTTACGGGAAAAGGCACAATGGCATCTCTTCTCATATTGGTTAGTCATCCCTGTCGGTCATACAATTAAATTCAAAGGATAGAAAGCTGCCTTTCCCGATAAACAATAGAGTAAACTGAAAGCCGATGTACCATCCGTTGTGAAGTCATATGTATTCATTGGATATATATAAGTGAGAAAGAGCTCACATGCGAGTCTATATACGACTCATTATCTTATCAAATTTCCTCCCAAAGCACAAGTCGGAACATGCCGAACAATACTCGTGGACTGAAATATAAAGTTTCTTGCGTATGTTGGAATATGAAAGTGATTAATTATACTTTGCAATTAAGATATCCCCATCTTCTTTTATATACATAATTGTGTGTAATAATCAAAATATCAAATTCATATCAATTCAAACAATAATTTCAGATTATATATATATATTTTTTTTTTTTGCAGTATATTTAGCCTTCCCAGATCATTTCCTGTCAAGGACAATTTTAAAATTATGTCTTGGTTTCAGTTTTAATGGCATATCAAACTCTGTGAGTTGTTTATCTCTGAAAACATCATTGTACGAAAACACAGGTTGTACTATTTAATCCATGGCTATTTGTCGTAATTTATTACGACTAGAGTTGGAAATTCTTACTCCAGGGTATCAGTCCAGGACTTTAGCCACTACAACACAGGGACCCCCTTCCCAGAGAATTTTGATCCGATAAGTGGTACACTATGACACAATAAAAACTATCTAGACAATTATATATATATATATATATATAGTATAAAATGTTTTCTTCCCAACCATTTTAATCACGTAAACCTTATTATCTAAAAGAAGTAAGTTAGGCCAATAGATGGTGCACAAACTCTTACAACCACTCTGCGTCCGTATAGATCCGGGAGTTATAATCGAATCAACCTAACTACCAAAAGTAACTAAGTGTCAAGATAGTGGAGGTTTTGCTGAGGATGCCACACTTACAGACCAGATAATATATATATATATATATATATATATATATATATATATGTATATACGAGGATCATTAAATAAGTTTCCAGATTTTTCGTATGAACACTTTTATTGATAGTACACATATGCAACTTTAGTCCCCTTTGAAGTAATCTCCTCTGGCTGCAATGCACATTTTGTACCGTTCCAACACCTTCTGGAAGGCCCCATGGAAGTCCTCTTGTGTGACAAAGCCTTTTTCATCTCCTCAATCGTCTCATAACGACTGCCTCTGAACTTAGGGAATAATAAAAAGTCACAGGGAACAAGGACTGGACTATTGGTCAAATAGTCAGTGACAAGGATGGAGTTGTGGACTGGTGCATTGTCCAGGTGGAAATGCCCCTGACCCGATTTGTAGAGTGCTGGCTTCTTCCGACGGAATCTCTTCCTGAATTCCCTTAAAACCTCAACATCGTAACCCTAACCCTTTGCGAATGAACTCTGGTGTATGGACATACTTACTCCTCCTACACCTCTCATCATCCCTCACAGACTGCCTGTCTTCCTTGAATCTCTTATGCCATTCAAAAACTGATGCTCAATTCATGCAAGATGCTCCAAAAGCAGTCTGAAGCATTCCATACGTTTTTGTGGCATTTCTGTACTCTCCTAAAATCTCAAAGTATTCCTTGTTGACTATCTGTCCAGTGGGAACCCAGTGAATGTAGATCATGCCCTTGTTGTCAAAAAAAGGGATCAGTATTCCATACGTTTCTACGGCCTTTTTTTCCAAGTTTAAAACATAATTTTATTGCCTATCGTTCTTCTAAAGTGTCCTCAAATCCAGATTGCATTTTTGAAATTCACCAGCTGTGACAATCAAGCTTTAGTAGTGTGTATTCCAATTCCTGCTCTAGGTGTTTATTTGAACCGGAAATCATAAAAAATAGTCAATAATCTCCTAATACGTATAACAATAACATACTGAATTTTCAAATGTCTTCGAAAATTTTATATGCCTGACAAAAAAGTCTGGAACCTTATTTAAAGCACCACGTATATATGAGGGGTTGTTTTACGTGACTGCATGTAGAAATTTATAAACACAATGTACGTTGCTTATAAATGTAATAAAAGAAGTGCATTTTTTATAAATTTAAGGAAACTATTTGTTTTCGTTACGATCCATTTTCATCACATTCAAACTTACAAAAATACTGAAAATTACCTATATACTTATTAACATACTTACATATAATCAAGTATTTCTTAATTTGTAAATATAAATTTTTACATAAAACAACATAAAGCGACATATATATATATATATATATATATATATATATATATATATATATATATATATAAATAAATATTTACATGCATACATATATAGATATACACGCACACACACATACACATATATATATATATATATACATATGAGAGAGAGAAATGTAAATAAATAGAAGTGTAAGTAAAAACATTATTTTTAAAAAGAAAAATAAACATATTTTGATGATGAATTTATAAATAGTTTATTACTATCCCAATGTTTAACCATTTGTAGATAAATGTTTGTATGCTACTTTGTTACATTTCCAAAAAATAATTTCAAGTGACGTGAAACGAAAAATCTCTGAAAATAATTAAGGTTTCGTTGATTGTTATTAGTGTTTCATTTTAAAATATATTTGTTTGAATTAGTGTTTGAACATTTTTTTTTTTCAATTTTTTTTTGAAAATCAGATAAAGTCTTTGCTAGAAATGTACAGAAAAAATATGAAAAAAATCATATGGATATTATATTTTGTAAAATAAAAAATATGGAAGGTTGAAAAGTTTTAAAAATATGGTTTCCATTGAAAAAATATACTTAATTTTAATTTCTGTTAAAAGAGAATCAAATATGTGTTGTAGATTCAATGAAAGAAAACTGCTTGAAAATATTCTAGTCAGAAATCATGTAAACAAAATTAAAATTAAGTTAAATTTTAGACGCCATGTTATCTATTCTTTAAATACCCACACACTAAAAAATTATAGTTTGCAAAAATCAGATCCCATATACGTGGAAAGAGAAGATAATAATTATAAAACTTCAACTAATGAATTCGTTCATTTATATAACTTGAAAATAATATATATATATATATATATATATATATATATATATATATATATATTATTTTCACGTTATACGTATGAATGAATTTAGTACTTAGTGCGATATATATATATATATATATATATATATATATATATATATATATATATATATATATATTGAAAACGAAAAAAAGTCATCGAGGTATAGTTTCATATGATACTAAAATCACTACCTTTAATGTGTCTGAATGTTTAAACCGTCATCCTAGCGTTGAAATAAGTAATATTTTATGAATTCGGAAAAATTATATTCACATTAAATGAATGAAATAAATTGAAAAAATATTTTCAGTGTTCTTTTATTCTTATGATTTGGGTCTTTTTTCAATGATATGTGAAACAATAATTTTTTGCAAATTTATTTTTCCTATTTGTGCTTATGTTTTATCATTTCGAAAATCTAAGTTACCATTCTGAAATACAATTTAATTTTGGCAGTTTTTATATGATTTCAGATCAGAATATTTCCTAATCTTGTTCTTTTACTTTTTGCAATTTCAAACGATATCAAAAAATAGACAGTAGTTTAACATAAAGTTATGAATAAATTTATCATTTAAAAAAATAATAAGTATACATTGATGCTTTTAGTCTACGAAAATTATTAATTTGCATATATTTCTTGTATTTTTTACCACATCTATAGGATATTAGGATATGTTATCCTTTTTTTGTTTTAATATATTATAGCTTCTTGATATATAAAATACACTTATGTCTGTGTGTGTTTATATATATATATATATATATATATATATATATATATATATATATATACACACGTTTATACATAAAAACAAATATATATGATAACACATACATATATATATTTGTATGCAAATATATATATATATATATATATATATATATATATATATATTATATATATATATATATATATGTACGTGTGCGTGTGTGTGTGTGTGTGTATTATGCGTTCACGAACACACACAATAAATTATATTCTTAAGCGTACTTTTTTAAATTGAGATGCTTCTGGGTTGGCGTTCATCATCTTTGGAAACTTATATGATGAACCGTTTTGAAATCATTGAGTAACTTGTTTTGCTTTTCTGTATTTATTTCATGCTCAAGAAATGTATAATTCCTTATTTTACCTCAATGCATAAGTAGCAAGGCTCACTTGTTTCTTTAACGCTGTTGTGTCCATATATCTAGGCGAAAAAAAACTCTTAATTCACACTTGTTGAATCTGCTTAAACATTGTACGTCAGTCGCATACTGGTGTTGGTAAATACATAAATATATTATGGAGTTCCTTTGGCGTAGTGACTACTGCGCTGGTCTCTGGCATGCTGTAAAGCAACTTCGACCTTTATTTGCGGTAATTTCTTGAATTTTCTGACTAATGCCCTTTCCGTTGATAAAAAAAACCCTCGCATCCCACTTTCTCTGGGTTAAAATAAAACACTATTGTTATACAGGCATTGGTGTGTCATTCAATATCTCTTGAATTCTGATATGCTTTTAGACAAATAAACCAAACTAAATCAAACCACGTACATACATACACGTATATAAACATACATATTTACTTACAAAGAAATATATATATATATATATATATATATATATATATATGCGCATAAACACTCTCACACACGCACACACACACTATATATATATATATATATATATATATATATATATATATATATATATATATATATGACTGTTAAAGAAACAGTTTACGAACGATTTTAATTGGAAGAAATGTTTGCTCTTTCAGAGTACGCTTCGTCAGCTTTCAAGTCGATTTAACAAGTGCACTTAAAATAATTTCTTGCTTTAAGCATCCTGTCTTATAAGCTCTTCATACTTCTGATGTTTACCTCCCTTCTTCTCCATCCTCTGTCGCTTCTTTTCTGATATATATATATATATATATATATATATAGTTTTGTTTCTTTAGAAAAATGAAATATCTTTACTTTAACGTACGTGTTGCGATTCTTATGTTGCATATGTGAGTAGTTTGTATGAATGTCTCTCTGTATTGATTCCACGTTTTTCCAGTTGAAGGGAAACCCTTTTTAATATTTACTTATAATCTTATGCTTTTGAATCTCTATATTTTATATAGAAATATTCATTCGGTGGAACGATTTTTACTTATATGTGAAAAAAGGATTTGAAAAAAAATGTATGTTTATCTTATTTTTACGAGGTGATGTATAAGAATATATTAATAACTTCTGAAATATTGGTTTCAAGCATATAGTTGGTTTTGTTTTCTTTTTTCCCGATGGGAAGTAAATGTACGATCTTAACCTCCTAAGAATTTCAATTGTATCAAAGCACTTACGTTCAGATTGATGTCAATACAAACCAGGTGACAATTTCGGCTTTAACTACCCAAAACTAAAAATATATATATATATATATATTTAAATATATATTAAATATATAATTATATATAACTATATATATATATATATATATATATATATATATATATATATATATATAAGTATATAAAATATATATTAGATATATAAGTACCTCATGAGGAGTGCGTTGCGTGACAAAAGGATACGCTTTAACAAGCATACCTCCATACTCATTACTAAAAGGACAATCTTAATTTTTAGGAACATTTTAATAGTTGAGGCATTTACCCCCGAAAATCTCATTTTACCGTATAATAAACCGGTATTATTCTCTATATCAGCCCAGTCCTTCCACCACAGTCACAGTGTGACACATAGTCGATATGAAGCGGCGATACAGGTTTGAATTCAGAAAGGTTTTTTCTAGACTTGTTGCCATGACGAGTTCTGTTTGATCAATAGATTGGACGTTCACAGATGGTTTCAATCCAGGCCAGAGTTGACCTGGGAGCGATGGCAACGAAGGGGCACTCCGCATTCCACAAAGCTTCAGTATTATCTGATCCCGATCATTTAAACAATTGCTACAGCCCCTGTAAACATCTAGAAATTTTTTGATTTATCAATTTCTTTTAAATAGCTTTCCTTTCTCTGTGGTATACGACCATTTTTTTTAAATTTCTAACTTTTTTCCAGGTGCTAACGGAACATCTAATCAGATTGTGTCAGATTTTTCAAATTTGCTGCATATCAGCCATTTTAAAAATTGCCAGTTTACATATTTCGTTAGAATGTGACTGTCAAATTTCTAGAACAGAAAAGTTTGCGGAGTAAATTGAAAGATTATACTGGAGCTTTTAGGAGATTTTGTAGCACCCAATATTCTGCGATAACCTCAAGTCATCATGTGTTACATACGAATTCAGAAAGCAAAATAATTATTAAGCTAAATTTATCATTCCATATATATTCATAATGGCATGTATTTTTTATTAAAATAAAATACACTGTAAATTGATGATTTATTTCTATCTCCAATAAAGATGATAGTATTTATCCGGTAATGAAAGTATCAGAAACATGAACTGATATTACGGTTAGTATACTCGTACATCATGAAAATGTATGATTGTAGCTAATATTTTCCTGTATACCTTCTGGTATACAGTGAAACATTCATGTTACAAAGTAAAATCTGGTGGTTAAATTTTCTATGAATTTAGAAGAGCTTAGTTCTATAATTCAATAGCTATTTAGATTGAAGTTTGGCATATAGGATAAATCAGGGTTTAGAGGATTTGGCAAGGATACTGACACGTTAATCACAGGGGTTCAAACACTTGATACCGACGTTGTCGTTCATTTTCATTGCAGAGCTGGGGAGAGGAATCATGACCAGAATGACTGGCTTGCCGCCAAAATCGAGATATTGGTTTATTCCTCTGAGCTTTAGAAAACGTATAAGCAATGATATCCAAGTCAAGCCTTGATGCTATTCTCAAAAATTAGCCATAGCTGTTGTTTAATTAATTGTGAGTGTTGTCTTCGTAGAGAAAAAAAATACAGGTGTCTTATGTAATGATGTCAACGCAAGAATGTATTAGATAGTTCAGATTTTTAATCATGCTTGTTACTCAACAAAGTCATGTTTTACTTTGCTGCTAATCCAGTGTTATGACTAAAAGATGTGGTAAATTGACAAAAGTAATTTAAAAGGTGGCGCGAAGAAAATGGAAGAAAAAATGTATGGGTTAATTCAAGCATCTAGAGACCAATGCTTATATATATATAAAGTAGGTGTCAAAATAGGTTAAATAAATACAATGTCAAACAGTTGAAAGTAATTGGTTGATAGATATATTTATTTGGAGATTTAGCGGAGAGATTCCACAACGATTTTCTCTGAAGGCAAAATTGTAAGTAAAAGCGGAGTTCCATGGTGTAGTGGCTGAGGTGTTCGACTGCGATACCCTAGTATGCGATTTCGAACTATGATACTGCTTTTACATTTACGTTTGGACTAATGCCCTTCAGAAGTTTATAAACATCCATATCTTACTCCGCTATGGATTACATTGGACTACAACTACTGATCTTCTGTAAAGCATAAACTTTGAATTGAATAACTCACGAAGGTTGATATAACTGTTACCAAAAAAAAAAAAAAAAAAAAAAAAAACTCGTTGGTGAAAGCTCAAGATATTGCTTTAGAAAATCCGCTGTCTTCATAAAACCTCCTTCAGTTTATGGTTACTAAATTTGAAAAATACTTTTTTAAATAAATTAGAATAATAAGAGTAACCTTTCTCATGCATGACGCAGGGCGAATTTGCGTGCTTCATGTTAGAAACGACGCACCATTTCCGATGACGAGAAATTTGATAGATAATGATACGAGTGACTCAGCAGTTTTTATTTCTTTCAATGGATAAAATTTTTAACTGCAAACACAAACACAACTGATTGCAAAGAGGCAATTTGTGCAACTAGGGATTTACTTGCAGCATAGATAGGAATCTATGAAGATGATTTCCATAAATACCAAACCGATGTTATGCAGACACATGATTTGCGATCGTAAATCCTATTGACTTCTCGAAACTGGTACAAATAGACAATTTATTTTCTGTTTTGCTGCAAACGCCCGCAGATGTTATTGTCACACCTTTTCTTACGCTTTTCCCCATTAATACCTTCCACGTTCACTATATATAATTGTGTGTGTGTGTGTGTGTGTGTGTGTGTGTGTATTCCATCATCTTTGTCCAGATCTATTGCTTTCGTTTTCGTTCCACATTCTAATTCATTCTCTCTCTTTCTCTCTTTCACTTTCTCTCTTTTATTGACATGAAATGGACATGCTGGTCATTGGTTCCCATATCGACAACAAACAATTAGGTAACATGTAGCATAAAGCGAATGAAATTTGTGTTTGGTGGTTGTGACAAAATATGGAATTGATCAACTGAATTCCAGGTTGGTTTTAGATAATGGCACGGCTTAAAGTAGCGGTTCTTGAGGCAGTGACAAGAATGATTTCAGTAAGACATTCGTGTTAATTCAAACGGTGTGATAAAAGGAAAAATGAAAAAAAAAAAATAATAGGAATTGCTTATGGATGAATGGAAAAAAAGTATTGGCAGGCAAGTTTAAGAATTAGAAGAAGTTAAGTAACTGTAAGAATGAAAGAAGGGAATTAAAACTATTTTATGAGATTGTTGCGGTGATAATAAGATGAAGTCTTTTGGGATTCCAAAGCATCATTTGAAGAAACAAATTGCGATGTTTATAGCGGAAAATGCAAAGAAAAAGAGGTGAGATAATTATTTCTGGTATTGAGAAGAGAAAATATATAACATGACAGATATAAGATAAATTTGGGTGATTTGGGGAAAAGGTGAAAACCAGAAGAAGTGGAAAGACACTCAAGAAAATGTGTTTATTACTTAAAAGAATGAAAAAAAGAAATACTAGAAATTATCTTGATTATATATATATATATATATATATATATATATATATATATATGTGGGGTGGGGTATGGAGATTTTTATTGGTCCAGCATAAGAAAAGATATTTTAAAATGCATAGGTTCACAACTAATTTCACATTTGTATTAACGTTATATATATATATATATATATATATATATATATATATATAGTATCGTTTTTTAATGACATATCAATATTTTGGGTTAATTAATGACAAAGCCATCCGTGTATGAAAAAAGTAATGCTTCTATTTAATTTTGTATGTTGTGTATCAGATAGTTAATTTTTTTTTTGTCCATGATACAAAGTATATTCACTGGAAGTTTTAAACGGAAAGGGAGTCCTATTAGTCGGATTATATATATATATATATGTCGATGTGTTTACACCATGCTAATTAGAGGACTTGTCCAGAGAGATGTCCAATATGGTCGGATTATAAGAGAGTGTTTAAGGATTCGGTGCTGCCGACAGGCTATGATGATGATAATTACGTTCTTAATTTCACACATGTAAAATTTCGTTTAAGAAACCTTGATCAATCTAATTTAGGTACATTGCATTTCAATGAATGTATTTATCCACCCCCAACGCATGAGCAAGATGCAACTCAATAAGAATTTTTTCAGGGAATTTAATTGGTCTGAGTCTAGAACTTTCGTTCTGTAAAACGCGTTTCCCGACCAAACATAAAAGCCAATCTGCCAGATTATTTATACATACCTGGTTGGAGAATATTTTGATTCATACCTTTCCTAAGTGTATGAACACTATGGGAAATAAAGTCTCCTCCGGGATTTGAACTTGGACCGCCGTCTCTATTTCCTACGATGATAACTTTACACAACTAGCACCTTCTTTTAAATGTGACATAAATGCACTGAAGACAAATGCTTCAAATGTGAGTATATTATCTCTGTCTTTGCTCTTACGACAATGTAAATCTTGCTTCGAACTGAAGGTTTTCATTTTGAAACGAACGTACAGGAAGAAAATACTAGTATTTAGCAAAGCTACAAGAACGATATAATCTTTCTCTTTGAACATCGAGATGATCAGATGACCTGTTTATTTTAGTATACTTGAATTCATTAAAACATTTTACAAAGAACTCATGTTCACACCCGGAGGACGAATTGAAATTTTTTTGTTAATAATTTTCCCTTGTTTTACAGAAAATATGAAAATACTGAAATTATTTGGTAATTCGTTTCTAATGCAATTGATTCAATTATGATTTTAAAACATTTTATTCAAAAAGTGTAAAGCTTTTAACATTATTAAATTAGGCCTCAGTTTTGCTCTCAGAAAAATGGTTAACTATTTAAGGAAAAAAGTCAATATCCCATTAAATATATAGTCAATATCCCATTTTTGAAGAGCATAAGTACTAAATATATAAGACATGATTCATATGCAAGCCATCTATCTAAAATTATATATGAATTATAAATAATGAGTGAGAGTGTTTATGCATTTATTATAAATACCTATGTGCACACATATACCAATGGCGAAGTGTGACTTGGAAACCAGGGCATGCAGTCCATTATGCATGCTAATCGCCAAGGAGGAGAGGAAAACGGAAAGCTTTACTCTGCACCACCGGAAAATTATTATGGTCAGAATCAAACGTAGTAATTTAGTTCCTTCTGTCAGGGCTTGATTTAAATCAAGTTCCTGTATTATCTCAATGACTTCTTGGATTCTTGATGCTTGCTTTGCAAAATCTGTTGCATACATTTATTTTAGCTTGCTTTTCATTCCTTCAAATTCCTATACGTTTTCATTCCTTCAAATTCCTATACGTTTATAGAAACGTATAGGAATTTGAAGGAATCAAAACGTATAGACACCTAAAGTTGAAAACGCTTCCATTGAAATATTTTATTATTATTTTTTGTAAGGGAGAAAAAGCATCGACATAATAATTCAACAAATCTGAATGCTCTGGTTTAAACGAACAATAACATCATCTTAAGTGTTGTTTAAAAATGAATAATACTATTTTCTTCGTCTAAATCCGTCCAAATACGAGGCGCATACGATAAGTTTCCAGACTTTTTTCGTACAGGCACTTTTATTGATAGTACACACATGAAACTCTAGTCCCCTCCGAAGTATATCACTCCGGCTGCAATGCACTTGTTGTACCGTTCCAACAATTTCTGGAAGGACCCATGGAAGTCCTCTTGTGTGAACGTGTCAATGACCTTCATCACAGCCTCTTTCATCTTCTCAATTGTCTCATAACGACAGCCTCTGACCTTACGACAATTTTAAATGCCTCTACAAAAAAGTCTGGAAGTTTATTGAATGCACCACGTATATCTCCTTTGAAATGGCAAGCCTTTGCTTTCAGTCACACAAGGTACTAGAAATATTATCACTCTCGACGAAAATGTTTGCTGGCTTAATATGGCTTGATAGCTTGAAATAGAAATGTTTTTTTTTACAATTCAACTGTGTAATTATGCTAAAGTGAATGGTTGGAAATAGAACTGTTTATTTCTATGAAAATAGATTTGGCATTGGATAACCTACAAGAATTGATATGCCATATATCCAAACAAACAATCCGTTTATGTTCTGACTGTAAACATAAGCCAGAATGTTAGAGTACCCAGACAGCCACTCAGATTACCTTGATATATTGTTTATCTGCCTAATTTTCTGATAGCTCAATAGATTGGGAAGTCAACTATGAATATTAATTCCAATGTAAAAGATTTGCATTTTTTAAATATAGCTAATCTAATTCTCATTTCAGAGAAAAAATTACACTCACCGTACACTAGGGAGAGTTTAATCACTGGGTGGAACGATGAAATTGCCGTCATAAAAAAGACGACATTATTCTATTTCCGTTTAATGAAAGCCGGTTTTCTTTTCTTTTTTCTTTTTTTTTTTGTCGCAGACCATCTACTCGTTGGCCAGTTGTGTACAAATTCGAAGAGCGATAGAAGCCTTCTATCATGTCTGAAAGTGACACAATGTTCAACGACCGAGATTGGAGATACGCTGTTGTACAACACATGCTCTCTACCGATCCAAGTTGTGACAACAGGACCATTGCCAACACCCTCAAAATGCAAATCTGTATTGCCACGAATAACAGGGACGTGCGCAGGGTGATAAAAACAAATTTTCCGGCTACGGTTATGGTCTTTGTTGTTGTTTCAAGTGAGGGCCACATCATGCCATCTCACATCTTCGAAGTCGGCTTGAAAGTCAACACCAAAGTGTTCCTGGATGTGCTGAAGAGTGTGGCAATCAGGTGGCCGATGGCAGAGCCTGGGTATGGAAACAGGACTAGCTGCCGGCCCACAAGTCCAAAGAGACCCAGGCTTGGCTTCAGAGGGAGTTCGACGAGTTTGTACCCTTCTCTCACTGGCCCAATCCTTGCCCGCCCTTAACCCACTGGACTACTTCGTTTGGTCATACGTCGAGAACATCACCAACATGACCTCCCACAACAACAAAGCCCACCTGATCGCCGCCATCAGCCGAGTATTCACCGAGCTCCCGCAGGTGTTTGTGGAAAAGGCATGCTCCTAGTTCCGGATCCGTATCGAGGCGGTGATTGAGGCTGAAGGCGGCTACATTGAATAGATTTCAGCTCTACTACATAATAAGTTCCCTGATTTCATTTTTTCAATAAAAGACTTCAAATAAAGCCGTAGTGTTGTTTTCTTTAGGATGACAATTTTATCATTCCACCCCGTAGACATAATGGTTATTTATATAATATACCCACCTGTATTTCATTTCTGCGTTCATATGGCTGAATATTTTAAATAAAGGTGACTTGATGGTCATTTGATTGACAATCAAAACTTTGATTTTATGATAGCACATAATATTTTTTAAAAGTGAATTATCATAAAGAAAAACTCTAATAAATTCATTATATACTTATTCAGTTGGTTTAGTTTAGCCTCCTTTAGGTTTAATGGATAAGGTTTGGAAAACTAGTGAACTATTGTATGTGTGGGGTCGACCAATACAACTAAAGGAGACCGAACACAGAAGTGTTAGCGAAAAATCTTTAGATCGACCTATCTGGCAGATAAAATTGTACACTGCACTTTCGGCTAAATTGAAATTGTTTAGTTTTTTTTTTAATCAACTAATTATTTAGGTTTCATCTTTAATAGCATATCAACCTTTGTTGGTTATTTAATGCCAAAGCTATTCCCCTTGAAGAACAGCAGTGTTACTATTTAACCCATAGCTGGGAGGATAAGGGGGTTCATACCTTTCCCAATGGTATTTGCCCGAAAGTGAACGTAATAGCACGACTGGAGTACGAACTCGTGTCCATCGCTTTAACAATTACACCACGAGGTGTAATATATATATATATATATATATATATATATATATATATATATATATATATATATATATATATATATATATATATATATATCTCGAATTATTAGTAATTATTGAAGTATAGCATATGAGGAGTTTCATATTATTTTGCAAGAAATGTTCAATGTATGGCTATATATATATATATATATATATATATATATATATATATATATATTATATATATATATATATATATATATATAGAGAGAGAGAGAGAGAGATAAACTGTCATGCAGGGGGAAGAAATATATCTGTAATATCGATGAAAGAGAACTCACCGGACACTGGCGTAGTAACTGTTCAATGATATATATTATTCAATTAAATCTACATCGTTGTCAACGATGCATTTTTGTTAGGTTTTAACTGTTTTTCTGTTACGTATCACTTACTAACTGACGAGATTTATATCCATATATTCTAGGGTGTAACGTCCGATAGGTGTTGAATATTATTACCCTGTAAATTAAATGAATTAACAAAGAAGAATATCTGGTGTAAACTGAATTTTGATGTGCAAATTAAATGCAAATATAATTATTTAGCAGGAAAGTAAATCATGAATTGAGCAAGTTTAGCTGTTGATAGATTTAATGCTTGGCTGATTGTAAAAGAATGTCAACCCGTTTAGGATTTTCGGAAATCGTATTCATATTTACATTTGGGAGGTTGTTTTAAAGTCTGTTTTTTTAGTTTTGTTATACACTCGGTTGGTCGTATATGAATGAGGTGCCCGTGGTGTAATAGTTATCGTCGTTGGAAATGAACACGGCGACACGAGTTCAGATCTTGGACGAGACTGATTGCATTTCACATAGCGCTAATACCCTTGGGAAAGGTATGAATCCAATTATTCTCCCGCCAGCTATGGGTAAATAGTAGGGCAGACTAGGTTCTTCAGCCTTCGTGAGGCAACTAGTCTAGGAGAAGGAAAACTCTGAATTCAAACCTGTTAAACTCCGCTTAAAATTGACCTTGTGTCATATCCAGCCCGAGCGAAGGGGTTGGTAAATATGGGTATATGAATGATTTTAAAAGATCTATTTGACCTATAGATAAGACCCTTATAAGAAGTAGCACTCCGGGTTTGCGTGAATCTGGATATAATGTCAATTCCTTAGATTTACAAAAGAACTTTAAGTAGAACATGCATTAGAAGTTCTAAAAATAGGATCTTTAATGCAGTCATATCTTGTCAGAAAACCCCATAAAAAGATCTTACAGACGAGAAAAGACTAAAAAAAAGTCCTTTTTAAGAACTTATAATATATTTTCTACTTAGAATAAGCTGACTCTATCCCTTGCAGAGATATAATACCCCACCAATATGGGTTTCAGTGTTTGGCACCAAACTACACACGATGGTGAAAATCCATTTCTATAAATCTATAAAATATCCAATGGTAAATACAACATTTTTGAATAGCTTCAAGCCCCGTCGGTGGGTCGTTCAATGTCTATGAGATATACAATCGACTATTAGTAATTTTTATTCAAATGATGACCCTATTCTGCATTAAATCCGTCATCGGTTAGGGTACTTCGATTAAATTAATGGACAGAATGTCGTTGTTTTTCGGATTCAAAATTACTTAGGTTTATAGTCACATCCCACAATGAAATAAAAAAAAAAACAACTTTTTCGCTTAAGGACCGAGAAGATGAAGTGATAACATTCTTTTTAGCTCACGCTGCATCCATATTAAACTTCTACAATAAAACCTTTAACATGTGCTTCTTTCCCAGCTTTAATTACATAAAATAAATAAAATTAAACATTAAATCAATACGATTAACATAATTTCCTTGAGCGAACTGCAAACTTCACAATCATATATGAAGAGTAACTACAAAACATCGAGACGAAAGACTATTTCTATTTAATTCTAAAAATGGAAAAAAAGAAAAAAACAACTAAAGAGTTAGTGTTAGCAATTCATGAAACTAATTGTGTTCAAATATAACTATTAATGCTGGCAATACTTTAAAGATTTTAACTATACGCAAAAAATAAATCAATACTTGAAACAATTCAATAATTGAGCTCTGGCTCGTTTAAAGATATTTACTATAAACCATTTCCTTCTGAACCAACTTACAAATGAATAACATAAATAGGAAGGGTAATGATTAGCAAGCTAGACTAGCAAATTATCAAAAATTACTTCAAGACTCATTGAGTACAGTATTCATGAAGCCTCGTACCACATCTAAGCAAAAACCTTAGTAAATTATAAATTCAATGGGGCGATATGCCACAAGATACAACCAAACAACTAATCTAACAGTGAAATAATTATAATATTTGAAGATAAAAAACGATGTAATGACATATAGATGAGGTCTATACGTGTTTAGAAAATCTAGACAATGCATTTCCAGTAACATGTGTCTCTTGCTTTCATACTTTTTAAACGAAAGTTTTGACGTCAAATATGATGGGGAAATATAGGAAACATCATAATCACCAAATATCTTTGTTTAATTATTTACCAGTGACCCATTTCATCACTCATGCTACTATTTAACAATGATTTGGCTGATAGCATTTGAATCCGTACCTTGCAAAAGCGAACAAGTGCAAGGTGAAACAAATGCATCCTTGTCCATTATGTGAAGTCGGTTCTCTGTTTCTAAATTCTTAGACTATAAACTATATGGTAAGTGCGCCTCTAGATCTTTGAATTAAAGTTTCTCAATCTCTGTCTTTCTCTCTCCCCTATATATATATTCACACATGTAATTACACACACACACACACCTATATATATATATATATATATATATATATATATATATATATATATATATATATATATATATATATATATATACAAAATATCTTACAAGTAGTGGTTGTATCAGTTCTACTGTATGGATACGTGGACGCGCTGACAAGAGTATAGAGGAAAGCCTGCCAGGAAACCTGCAGTGTATACCAGCTATATGGAACAAAGCCTGGAAGCAACATCTCACAAAACAGCAGCTGTACGAAACCAAACTCTTGTCTCTAAAATCATCGAAATAAGTCGAACAAGGCATGTGAGAGACTGCTTGAGAAAAAAGTAAGAACTTTTAAGTGAAATTCTCCAATCGACACCTGCACAGGGACATACCAGTCTTGGACTACCAACAAGAACTGACATACAAAAGCTCTGTACGGAGAGAGAATCTAGTCTAGAAGACCTACCGGAAGTGATGGATGATAAGGGCGAATGACGAGATAGATTTCAGAAACCCGTGCTAGCAGCCTGACTTGATGATGGTGAGATATATATATATATATATATATGTATGTATCTATCTATCTATATGTGTGTATATATATATATATATATATATATATATATATATATATATACTTAATTCTGCGATATAGGGTATATTATTAACATATAAAATTAGAATGAAGTTACAATATCAAAAGAAAAGAAAGACATTACATCTAAGTCCTGGCGCTGTAGGGCCTAATGTGCTTGACTGAGCATATATATATATATATATATATATATATATATGTATATATATATATATATATATATATATGCATCGAATTATATTCACATACCCACCCACACACACATATATATATATATATATATATATATATATACTTGCACATTCATAAACATATATATATATATATATATATATATATATATACAAATGTCAATAAATCAATTTTGATTCAGAGATACAAACCCTTCTCATTCCAACAACAAAGTATTTTCTACAATGAGCTAGAATTATACAGCTTGAAAATTTGAATACGTCACTTATCAATTATTCAGCATGTCTCCATACCAACTGATCAAAAATTTGGATTGACGTCTTCTGCAGACAATTTCATGTTGTTTATGAATGTCTAGTTGATTAAAAGATTGTGTTCATTTAACCTAAAGCCATTTGCTCGCGAGGACAAGGTTAATTGATATTGGTTCAGTTCAGACAGAAATTGAACTGACATTTAAAATCAAAAGTCCAATCATATTTCAATTCGTAAGGCTATCAAGTCATTTTGTAGATGAAAGAATTCAGTCGAGTACGCAATTACGTTGGCTACTTTAGCAACAATCGCGTCAATAAGTTCTAATTAATTTTTTTTTCTTTTTTGTAAAAGTGAACATTATGCTCATGTAAACGCTCATCATTTTTTCTTTCATTATTCTTTTTAGTTCGTCCGAGAATTAAACGACGATGGTTAATTTGTGAATGCTTTAGAGACTAAAGAACAGATTTAAATAAGTTCTATTGGCTCATAAATTTTCCACTTTTAAAACAAACTGACAAATTAAATTTTATTTCTGTATGTACCTTTTAGTCCAGCAATTTTTTTTTTATCTGAAAGTTGATAAAATTTATGAATGTTTTTGTCTTACCTCTTTGCCATGGGCTAGAAGTCATATTTAAGAGACTTAAAACTGCTACGAATTCTGAATTTTTATTTACTTAAACTGTCTGTCCTACAAATTCCTAATACCGTGGGAGTGATGGAATGGATTAATTCCTTTCCCGTGGCCTTTTGCACGAAGTGAAACGCAAATAGCTACGTCCAGGATTTGATCTCTGGGCACTGATTCCATTCCCAACGACGATAACCACAAGTGTAGGTCTCTCATAAGTGGATCTATATTAAGTTAATTCTCTGGAGAAATAGTTTAGCTTTGCTTGGTTTCTTTGTTTCATCGTATATCAACTTTTTTTTTTATTTAACGTGGAATTCATCCTTTTAGAAGAAAAGAAACTCTACTATTTAATTACTATCTTATGGTATAATGAGGTTCATAATTTTCCCGAAGTGTATTAATCAAAAAGTGAATGCTATTAGCGTGCCTCGAGCTTGAAATCGTATATTATAATATAGCTTACTGTGATATCGCAGTCAAGCACATTAAACACTAAACCGCGCCATTTTCTCAGGTTGACGAATCGTACTTCTTTTATTTTTTCTTTATAACTCCCTTCTAATCTGATAGAAGATAATAATTCACCCCATGCCACAGAGTCAAACATACATTTCTATTATTTTCTAGGTTGTTTTGTAATACAAATTTATCAAATATGTGGCTAACCAAATATTTAAAGAATGGTTTGACTACATTTAAAATACTGCATATACATTTTGAATTCCATTCACCGTACCCTTAGAAAAGGCATTGATCTACTTTTCCATGGCAGTATATAACACTGGTTAATTTTTAAACGGAGTTAAGAAAGTTTTTATTTAACCTTTTCCTTATTCTAGACTGGTTAACTTGTTGTATAGCCACATGCAACTGCACATATATATATATATATATATATATATATATATATACACGGGAACATAATCAACTGACGACTTCAATAATGACGACTTCAATAACGAACGAATACATTTCTTTATAGAAATATAAATTTTTTCACACTTTATATTCGAAAGGGTGATGTTTCTTGGGTGTGAGAAATGAGTGGAGACCAGGACGGACTTCTATACTGACCCAAGTTCTTCCTCGACCGTAGCAGCACTTCTTTCGCATCTTGGCTTGGGTTGCTCAACCGGGGGTTACTAAGGGCCCAAAGCCCTCTGTCTGGAGCTGGTTCTCACTTCGGCATCCTGTCTCTCACTGACTCGAATCGCCCGGACACTTGGTTATATTATTTTCTAACGTCCACATGCTTTCGCTGTTCTTCTACTTATTTACACAGGTGCATCTCCTGATTGATGGCTCGGTCGAGGGTCAATATACAACAAGCTTACCAAGGCTAAATAACACTGTCTGCTTGTTACTTCCCCATAGCTGTGAGAGGAGGTGATAGATTCATACCTAATCCAAAGGCATTATCATATAGCCTTGACGAGCATTTGAATTCGATCCACCGATTTTATTTCTTTCGATAATAACCGTTATGCTAACAGTGCCTCCATCAATTAGTAAGCAGCAACTTTCGTCTCGTGAAAGTATTCCATATTAGTCGTTGGATAAAATAATAGAATTGATACCATAACATACTGCTCGTAATATATAGCCCAGTATAATTTGTCGTACTTTTCTGTAGAAAAATTCAAGGATTTGTTGCTTCTAGAGATATCAAGATAAAGAATGACTCGGCAGATTACTTCTACAATATGTTAGGTATATTTAAGTTTTAACAGAAGCAAATATCACGTATTGTTTCAGAATGATTTATTGATTCTTTACTAAACAAACTAAATTTTGACGCTAATAATTATATTCATTTTTAAAAATTGAGTTTGACATTTTAACATTCAACTTCAACAATAGTTATTTTGGTGAAGGAGATTATATATATATATATATATATACACAGAAATTAAATCACTATTTAATTTCTGTAATTAGCTCTACTTAGTATGGAGCACTATTTGTAATTGTAGCATTGCAGCATTTACGGTGAATTTTTGTTCTTTTGACCAACTGACTGCATATCTCTTGATTTTTTTCAACTAATGTGACGAAGTTGGCCTTTTTTTTCCCGAATTTTTCTTTTTCTTTTCCCCCCAGGCAGTGATCCGAAAAATTGTTATCTCTAAATCCTGGCGACTTTTTTTTCTGGTAACCGTGAATGCCGGTAGATAGTATATATATATATATATATATATATATATATATATATATGCATATGTTTATATATGTATATATGCATGTATATATAAGTGGGTGTATATATATATATATATATATATATATATATATTATAGTCCATGAGTCTTTTGTAACCACGCACTGTTCAAATTTCATTTCATGAGCAAAATTAAATGATCCAATAAATGATTAAAATACAGGAGTTCATATAAGCATCTATTTGATATAATTAATAAGTTTTCATAATATCTCTTAATATCATCGATATGATTTAGGGTTAGAATCAGAGTTGTCGCTAAAAATCATTTAGCGCCAAACATACGTAAGTCTAGCGTCATAGAGGAAACTTGAACGCCCAAATACTACTTACCATATTCCCTGGCACGAAGCAGTCGGCGTCAAAATGTACGGCGCCTAGATGGTCTAGGTGCAATAACAATGAAACTAATATCCGGTTTCTTATCCAGAGAAATATAACATTCACCATTTCAAATATAACTTGGAATCCTTAATGATAAATTTGAGTGACCTTTATCATGAAGAATAGTGCAATAAGACTATATATATATATATATATATATATATATATATATATATATATAAATATATATATGTGTGTCTTTTTGTTAAATAGGAAGTAAACTTTCGCTGGTTATTTAATACGAAGACCATCATTGTAGAAGGACAGTGTTCGTACTATTTAAACCATTGCTAAATATGATAAATAATCGACATTAGACAATGTTAAATGTGTTAATTCGATATAGATTGTTAAACGTCAGCATGTTTCAACACTAAAAATGATTTTTGTTTAATCAAATTGACACATTGTTTTTTTTATTGAACATTCGATTTTACCGATGAATCTATAACTTTATCTTTAATCTAATGGTATTTGAATGTATAACTTTTTTTCCAAATACATATAATCGCAAATCAAATGTCTTTATTCTTGTCACATCAAACTATTCAATAGAATATTTAGGCCAATGAAGTTGTTGTTCGATATAAACACTCATTACTACAGAGAAATTTAACATTTACAATTAGAATGGCTTATATCATAATTCCCTAATCTGCATTCCGGAGGGGTGTCCTCGTGGTGTAATGGTTAAAGCGATGGACTGCAGAATCGTAGTACGCGAGTTCGTATTCCAGTCGCGCTATTACGTTCACTTTCGGGCAAATACCCTTGGGAAAGGTATGAACCCCTTTATCCTCCGAGCTATGAGTTAAATAGTACCACGACTGTTCTTCTAGGAGAATGGATTTGGCATTAAATAACCTAAAAAGAGTTGATATGCCATTAAACAAAGAAACCAAACAAAACCAAACCGCATTCCGGGGTCAAGACATAACCATACACCAATCTTTCAAAATTGTTCTCCTTTTTCATGTTGACTGAGAGGAATTTTCATTACAACATAGAACTCAAAGATCCCCGTTTTTCAGATCGAAAGTCCAAATTTCTTGCATGCTACATTCTTGTTTACTCTTTAAATATCCAGTTCTAATTTGGAGGATCACTGAACATTTTAATCCTCATCGAGTGTGCGTGTGCATTTTTTGCACTGTGTCAAATGATAATAGTTTTATTTCTTTTTCTATATAGATGTGATTCAATTTTCGGCTTTAGAAACAAATACACTTCAAAAATTGCATCATTACTCAGTAAGTCCCCGCAAATATTATTAAGTAAACACAGGCATTTAAAAAAATCCTGCTTGAAATTATAACATTTTCTTGGGATTGTGCTGACACAAGATTCGCTGTAATATCATATTTACCAACCCCTCCGCTCGGGTAGGATATGGCACAAGGTCATTTTTTAAGCGGAGTTTAACAAGTGTGAATTTAAAGTTTTCCTTCTTCTAGACTAGTCGCCTCACTAAGGCTGAAGAACCTAGTCTGCCCTACTATTTACCCATAGCTGGAGGGAGAATAATTGGAATCATAGCATAGTATTAGATTCATACCTTAGTATTAGTGCGATGTAAAATGCAATCGGTCTCGTCCAGGATTCGAACTCGTGTCGCCGTGTCCATTTCCTACGACGATAAACATTACACCACAGGCACCTCATTCGCTGTAATATCCTGCATATTTTATACTACCATAAGTAACGTAAAAACCGTAATCAGGCAATAAAACAACTCAGAAGAATTTCTCTGATTGGAATATTACGTATGAGGATTCAGAAAATCCAGAATTAGTCTGATTCATTTATTTCCTGAAAGTAAATAACATTTAGAATACTCTGACTGCATCATCCACAAAGCCATAAGACTCATCGCTCCTCAAAGCGGCAAGACTCATCGTTTCACGAAAAAAATATTCTGCTTATGACACTTATCAGCATCTTATGGCGACCTTCTTCAGTATTATTAATCCTAGATAAACATTGCCCAGTTAGAACCCAATTCTACGGTCAAATACATCAGATGAAAAGTCATTTTTATTTTATAGAAATACTTGATGTCATATAACTGTGAAGCAGTCGTTGTTAGAGGCCATGTTGCTGAAGTCACAGTTACGATGAGTAGGACCAGTCTCCAAAATGGGGGTGGGGCTTCGCCTGCCCTACATAGCCGTGCATGATGAACTCTCCAATGGCTCCGTGACAGAGAGGCAACAAAAGAAACGTTTTGAAGACTCCATCAATAAGACCTTGGGTACCTGCCACATTGACTACCGCCAGTGGTCGACACTTTCTGCTGACCGTCCGGCCTGGCGCTGCACCGTCCACTAGGTCGTATCCACACCTGAGAACCCGCTTGAAGGAGAAACGCTGTAGGATGAAGACCAAGGGAGTCTCAGGAGCCATACCAGATTAGACCTTTCACTGCAGTCGTTGAGGCCGGACTTGCCTGTCCTGCATCAGCCTAGTCAGTCATCAGCATGCCTGCAGTCGACATGATTAGCCTCCTTTGTAAATCTTCGTTTGCGAAGTCTTGCCAAGAGAAGTGAATTGTTTTAATAATAGTTAGTTGAGCATTTACTTCTTAACTAAGGCTTCCTCTAAGTTACTTGAATCTATAAAATTGTTTGGAAACAAATGTCACGAAAATCCTTTCCTTTGATAGAGATATTTAATAACATATAAATCTGTGCAGATTATTAGTATTCAGCATAATTGTTTTTTTTTTGGTTTGGTTTCTCTGTTTAATGACATAGCAACCTTCGTTGGTTATTTAATGTCAAAGCCATTCTTCAGAAGAACAGTAGTGGTACTATTTAACCCATGGCTTAGAAAGTTTATGCTTTTCACCAGGGTATTTGTCCGAAAGTGTACGTAATACAGCGACTGGTGTAATGGTTATCGTCGCAGGAAATGGACACGGCGACACGAGTTCAAATCCTGGACGAGACTGATTACATTTCACATAGCACTAATACCCTTGGGAAAGGTATGAATTCAATTATTCTCCCTACCAACTATGGGTAAATAATAGGGCAGACTAGGTTTTTCGGCCTTGGAGAGGAAACTAGTCTAGGAGAAGGAAAACTCTGAATTCAAACCTCTTAAACTCCGCTTAAAACAATTGACTTGTTTTCATATCCTAGTCGAGCGGAAGGGTTGGTAAATAAGGTAATAGCGCGACTGGTGTTCGAATTCGCTTACTACGATTGTTAATATTGGTTACTTGAAACCACATAACTGTATACAAACATCTCTTGAGAAGCAACCACTCAAAAAATGTATATATGATGATTGTACAGTGAACAAGATTATCTAACCTGTAGGTATAGAATGACCCTAGACGGATTGGCATGCCATCAAAATAAAACAATCAATCACATTAATTTGCACTGGTAAAACATAATCGTGATTGGGATATTCGGCCTAAGAATTCTGTAAAGACATACCTTGTTTCATTTATTTATTACAGAACGACTTCTTTCATCATATCTCCCATACGGAGTTTGCCTCGATCACTTAAACTTGTACATATAAAATTCAAATACACACAATCCGCTAGACTCAAAAGAAAAGTAGATTCGTCTCTATAAATTCCAGTCCATGACATATTCAGTAACTCAGTTCTTTTTTTCCGACAGAGACGGGTCATTTAATTTCTAAGTATATTCGGAACAATAGTTCACGACGAGACGATGTAAAATACTTACCAAAAAGAAATATGCATTAATAGAAACTGGCGATTAAAAAAATGTCAATGTTAAGTTGTTTTTTAACAAATATCTTTAAAAAAGAGTAAAACATCACTTATGGCTTTTACTTAGAATAACTTATGTCTACCCTGCACTTATTTCTATTATTTAAACTACGCCAATATGAAAGATGTATGTTTTCAAACATATCCAACTATCCATTAAGTTTGACTAACACCGATGATATATTCTATTTAAATGCAAAGAAAGCGAAATGTACGAATCGTTTTTCCCTTCATATATGAATCACAATATTTTATTTTATATTTATTTTTTCTTTTGTTAAATATGAAAGAAAATCAAAAAACGGCTGCAACTATCGATATATAAAGAAGGTAAAAAAGCGATCAATCATCTGAGTTAAGTTTGACGTTCTGGTGTGTAAATGACGGAGCAATTATAAAGAGTGTCTTGACATGGGAATAAATGAAATTATGCGATTACTCTCGGCAACACTATCTTCATATTTCAGGCGTTAGACAAATAGAACATTTGAAATGATCGTAGTTTTGTTTGTGATTACTAACAGTGGCCGTTATTTGTGTCGCTTCTGAAAATAAACTTCATTATATATATATATATATATATATATATATATATATGGGTTTGGTTTGAGTTTTGGTGTTTTTTTTTTGTGGCATATCAACCTTTGTAGGTTATTTAATGCCAATGCTATTCTCCTAGAAGAACAGTCGTGGTACTATTTAACCCATAGCTCGAAGGATAAGGGGGTTCATACCTTTCCCAAGGGTATTTGCCCGAAAGTGAACGTAATAGCGCGACTGGAGTACGAACTCGCGTACTACGATTCCGCAGTCCATCGCTTTAACCATTACACCACGAGGACTCCCTCTCTCTCTCTCTCTCTCTCTCTCTCTCTCTCTCTCTCATATATACATGCACACACACTCACTCGCACAATCACATATACACACACACACATATATATACACACACACACACACACACACACACACACACATATATATATAAGCAGATACATATATTTACATTTATATAAATTTAAATTTGTACACGTACACGTACACACACACACATATGTGTACGTATGTATTCTCCCGTGTATATACGCATGCATAATCATTTATAAATATTCGTTTTGATAAAATATTACCTATTAAAGACAATTTCATATACATAAGAATAAGCGCCCACAATAAGTGATACTTTACTATGTAATTATCAATGAAAATTTAAAAGTAACCATTGAAATAGGGAAAAAATGAAGTAATTTTGAATAACGAAACGACGAAGCCATTTTAAAATAAGAAAACAGCTGTGAAACTTTTCACTTGGCTAAATGTCTTTGTCGCCTGACAAGGATCATTATTTTTCTAAGAGAATTGCGAAAGTAGCAACAATAAATTTTACAGACAAAAAGGAAACTTGGATGGTGGGAAGGGTCGCCGGAAGTTGTCTACGAATTGAAGGCATCAATTTCTATTTTTACTTTCACTTTTCACGATCAAGTATTTCCTAAGATATTTTTTAATTTGTTTCTCAAGTTTTAAAATATTTTACATTGCCAATAGTTGTTTTTTTTCCATAATTCAGTATCTAATTTTCTTGTTATTTCTTTCATCTATTTTTATTAATTCATTCTTTTCACATTCACTTTTCTTGAAATCAAAAGTTTATATTGTTTTGTTTTTCTTCACCGAATAAAGTTTCAATAAAAAAATAACGGTTGGTGAAAATAATGCATATTTGGTCTTTTGCTAGGTAAACCAATACCGCAGTTTTATCATTTTACCGAGGGGGTGTTCTCGTGGTGTAATGCTTAAATCGATGGACTGCGGAATCGTAGTAAGCGAGTTCGAACTCCAGTCACGCTATTACGTTCACTTTTGGACAAATACCCTTGGGTAAGGTATGAACCTCCTTCTCCTCCTAGCTATGGGTTAAATAGTACCACTACTGTTCTTCTTGGAGAATAGCTTTGGCATCAACCTACATAGGTTGATATGCCATTAAAAACAAAGTAACCAAACCATTTTACCGAACGACACATATATATTCATCATATGTACATGAACACAACTCCTTTTTCAGTTTTGAAATATAATTTTAAATTACTTTGAGACTAAACCTTACGATCTCATTGTGCAGAGGGTTATCGTTCTTAAAAGTAGTTAGCAATGTAAAAACAATTTTGTATGCCATCATGAATCAAAAAACTTGCATATACTACACATAGTAAAGTAAAGTTGAAGGCCATAGTCGAGGGTCACCTGAATGCTCCCTTTTGATAGCTATTCACCAAGGTGTAGGATAGGGCGCTACTCCTTTCCTTGGATTGCTCCACTTTATCCTTTATCCTTACCTTATAATTCTGTGTATTGAGCAAGGTAGCATCAAGTACCATTTTTTCAGTCTTTGTTATGACTCGACCTGAGATTGAACCCAGGTGTCCCAGGCCATTGGCGAACACTCTAACAATTATAATAATGTATTTCAATTAGCGTAGTTCTTACATAATAACGGGATTATACCCTGTCGCCAGGGACTAAATCCACTGACTGTATGCTCAAGAGAGAAATAATTCCCCCAAATAAATCTAGGGTATTACACGTAATTATATATGATGATAAGGCTGTGGGTATCTGGTTAATGTGGATTACATCTTCATTGCTTTTACTCCATTTTAACACTACCCGGAGAATTAGTAACTGTTATGATCCCATCTATGACTTAGACAATGGCAATGAGAAATATCTAAAAGCTTGAGAAACAAATTTAAATATATCTAAGGAAATACTTGACTGTGAAAAGTGAAAGTATATCTAGAAATTGATTGCTTCAAATTATTAGTTTACATATTCTTCGTATTTTAAAGAGATGTCTGTTACTTTATGAGTATACATTAGTCTTATTTAACATTATTACTTGAATATATAATTCTTAACTAATGAATAGAATTAGTAACTTGAAACCAAACGACTATGTGTAAAAAAGAAAAAAAAATCATTATCACAATTAAATAATTGCTTGAAACCATAGAATTATCAATATTAAGAATAATTGAAACGAAACAGCTGTGACTAAATTTTCGAATTAGATCAGAATACTTTTTGTGTACAAAAACAACTGAAAAAAACTCACTAAAAAAACAGCAAAAAGATATAAATATAAATGCTCGGTGAACACAAGTCCTTTACGTAGAGATATCAATAACCCTAAACGATTTGACTTGCCGAAAAAATAAATCAATAAAATTAGATAACGGAAGTGTATGAGTAGAGATGAGAAGTTTTCAATAGAATCGCAATCCTCTGCGCTCTGATTAGGATATATCTGTTGCACTCCAATAGTTGTCCTAAACTCAAGGACTCTAAAGGGATGTTACACCCTGGGGTAGAGGTCAAGTAGGTCAAAGAGAGAATGTGTGGGGATTTTATTACATCCAGAGGCAGAGGTCAAGTAGGTCAAAAGTGAGGTTATGTGGAGGTATTATTGCATCCAGGGTTAGAGGCACAGTGTGTCAAAAGTGAGATTGTGGGGGGGGGTGTTATTACATCCAGCGGTAGAGGCACATTAGGTCTAAGTGAGATTGTATGGGGGAGTTATTATATCCAGTGAAAGCGAGATTTTGCGGTTTTGTTATTATATCCTGTGGTAGAGGAACCGTAGGTGAAAGTGAGATTGTATGGGGGTGTTTTTACATCTAGAACGAGAGGCACACTAGGTTATAATGAGATTGTGTGGGGGTGTTATTACATCCAATGGTAGATGCACTGTAGGTCCAAAGTGATACTGTGTAGGGGTGTTATTACATCCAGGGATAGATGCACAGTAGGTCAAAATTGAAATTATGTGGGGGCGTTATTACATCCTGGGCTTGAGGCATAGTAGATCAAAGAGGTTGCTTGGGGGTGTTATTACATCCAGTGGTAGACGTCAAATAGGTCAAAAGTGAGATTGTGTATGGATGTTTATACATTTTGGGCAAGAGGCACAGTAGGTCTAAGTTAGATTATAAGTGGGTGTTATTACATCCAGAGGTTGAGACACAATAGCGCAAAAGGAGATTGTGTGGGTGTGTTATTATATCCAGGGGTAGAGGTCAAGTAAGTCAAAAGTGAGATTGTGTAGGGGTGTTATTACATCCTGGGAAAGAGGCACAGTAGGTCAAAAGT
The DNA here is from genome assembly GCA_963585895.1 of Sepioteuthis lessoniana. Lineage (NCBI taxonomy): Eukaryota > Metazoa > Mollusca > Cephalopoda > Myopsida > Loliginidae > Sepioteuthis > Sepioteuthis lessoniana. The sequence continues at coordinate 27,453,257 of OY757912.1, read as the reverse complement.
GAGATTGTGTGTGGGTGTTACTTATAATGCCAATCTGTTCAATCATTTCACCAGTATAAAAGGGTTTTTCAAAAAGATCTAAGCCACACCCAGAAAGAAGAGACGTAACTGCATAATCTGTTGGAGCAATATATAACCATCACTAAGAAAATTAAAAAGAAAAAAAAATGCAATTTACGTGCTGGTGAGGCCCATACAAATGTGAGATGTTTGCACGAATCTAATATCTAGATTTGAATTAGAACGAGTTAACAACCTTCGAAAACGGAATTCGTCCAATTTATGTTGAAGGTTATCATATTTACCAAACCCTCCATTCGGGCAGGATTTGACACAAGGTCAATTTTTAAGCGGAGTTTAACAGGTTTGAATTTAGAATATTCCTTCTCCTAGACTAGTTGCCTCACCAAGGCTGTAAGAACCTAGTCTGTCCTAATATTTATCCATAGCTGGAGGGAGAATAATTAGATTCATACCTTTCCAAAGGGTATTAGTGCTATGTGAAATGCAATCAATCTCGTCCAGGATTTGAACTCGTGTCGTCGTGTCCATTTCCTACGACGATAACCATATCTTATGTTGAAGGTTATGATTGTCTCCCTGTTCATGGAAAGATTCAATAATCTCAAAATGTTTCCGAACAATGATTTTAGGTTTCACTGATGTTTATCTAAATCCTATGTAAACTGTATTAATCCTTTCCAGATAAAACTTATTTCTATACTTTACATTTTTTTAAGGTAGTTGAGTTGAATTTGAAATGAAATTCCTCACCATATACTGATATTAAAGCGAACAATCTGTAATTTAACATAATTTAAGAACATTTGTATCCTAAATAAATGTATATATAGAACCAAAGAGATAATGTGATGCACATTATAATCTTGTTAGTACGTAGCATGATTATAGTTTCTTTGTTTAATGGAATATCAACCATCGTGGATTGTTTTAATGCCAAAATCACCCTTGGCGAAAAATAGCAGTGATATTACTAAATTTATATCTAGAGTGGAGATAAATGAATTCATCCCTTTACCAAAGGAATTAATCCGAAAGTGAATGCCATAGTGTGACTGGAGATCGAACTCGGTTGTTTTGAGCTCGCAGTTCAGTACTTTAGGCATTACATCACGGGATCTTTCCACACAGGTCAAATTATAAATACTTTCTTTTCGCTGACAGTCACTACCAAATGATGATTTCTATTGTCACTGTTTGAATTTTCATGTTTTTTTCCCCGAAATTGCGTTATATTTGATAGATATATCATTTTTTCTCAGTGACGGTTTGCCTGGTGCAGAAAATGGAATCGGTGACACGTATTCAAAGACCTGGACGAGGCTGTTTACACTTGAGTTCGTGCTAATGCCACCAGAGAAGATATCAATCTATCTTTACTCCTTCAAAATTTTACATTGGAACGACAACCGGTCGAGGAGGAGAAAAAAATTAGATTGTCATCAGTTGTATTTCGCACAGAACATGAACTTCTGCTCATCAATGAGGGGTTGGTTGAATGCATATATCCGTACAAATATGTAAATTGAATTTTAGATGCATCCTGTCTGTACTCCATTGGGTTGTTTGGTTCTTTTGTTTTACTGCTTATCAACCCTTTTTAGGCAATTTAACGCCGAATTAAATTTCAAAAAATTCAGTTTAGTATAAGTATAGTTCTTGTTTACAAACAGTTAAATGTCAAAATACTTCTTTTTCAAACAGTTTAGTTTAGCATTAGTTAGCAATTTCGATGCCAAAAACAGTTCTATTTCTAACAAATTCTTTTAACATAAGTACTCTGTTTAGTTCTATTTGACCCATAGGTAAGACCCTATCAGGTTCTACCACTGCGAACCAGAGTCGACCCGAGAGCGATGGAAATAATGGGGTATTACACATTCCCTAAAGCTCCAGCATTACAGGAACCTCTGTATCAGATTGTTTAGTGTCATACAAGGACATTCGCTGGTGAGGGTTTTACCCTTCCGCAGAGAAGCAGTTGGTGTATTCTATAGACGAAGTCGACAGGGCAAGGATTAATTTGGTTAATACATGGTGTATATAATGGAAATAAGTTTATTTGTCTTACTCGTTAAAAAATATCCGTAATGAGATATACACACGCATCTTTTATGAATCGTATATTTATAGTACAGGGTGTGATGTCGCTATTATTAAATTATTAATTTCGTACATGTGCTTTATTTTCTTTCAGTTATTGTCTGCAGAACAACAAACTATACTCCTTTGGGTACTATTTGTATATCCGTTCACTTACAATGGTAATACTTACAAACAAATATCAGGACTACCCATCGGATAAATTATATCAGACATACTAGCCATTTCAGATATGGACCAACAAGAACGTAGAGCACTATCCATCTGCCTATGATGCATATTTTTCACAAGATGTATAAATGATATATTCATGTTGACATCATCCAGCAAAGAAGCCACTGCCATATATGAGAAGTTCCAAAACATAGATAGATATATTCAGTTTAAGATAGGGACTCTATGTTATTTGGATGTTCTACCCCTTCTAGCTTTCAAAATCCAAATATCACCAACAGGTAAAATTTACACAAGTTTGTATAGAGAACCCACCACAACTATAAAAAAAAATATTTGTGCGTTTCAAGTTAGCGATTCCACTCAGTGCCAAAAATTATATTAGAAATGGAATTAAACAAATTCACAACAGACGCAGTGAAGAAAAAGACAAAATTACACACACCACGCACTTTATAAAAACCCTCAGAAACAATGATTGTAAATCAATTACACGACATATAAACAATAAAATATCGTGGAAATTACATAGACCCTCTAACACTTGTTTCCTGAAACTACCACATTTCTGTGAAATTATTACGTAACAAATACGCAGGGCTATTTACAAGGTAGAGCTAGACTTACATCTAGCCCGCTGTGGTTCCTCACTATGCCAATACCTAACGAAGAATTATAATAATAATACTGTCACAACATGCATTCTAGCCAACTGCTCCATTAGAGATCCAGATATATGCCAACAAACTTACACTATTGTTTAATTTGCTAAAAATGCAATATTTTTTTTTTATACAGAGTACAATCAGACCCCTTCACTTCAGAATTAAAGAACACCTCAACACACGTGCATCCTGATTCCATGAACATTTAATTAAATGCAAAAATAATGATGATAATTTTTGCATTAAAATGGAAGCAATAGTACATAATGTTAGTAATCTCACAACTAAGGAGGCTTTATTAAAAAGTATTACACGCTCAGATAAACAATGGGTTCGAATTAAATACTGAATATATCATTAATTAGCATGCAAATTGCAAATATACATTTAAGTTAAAAGATATTTTTTAAAAATATGAAATTGATAAGGACAACTGAAATCACGTGTTTTCCTTATTGCATTTAAACACGCCACGTGACGCCATGTTTAAAATGTCCACAAAAAGAAAAAAATGATCATACAACATCATGTTATTATTTCTTTTAAAAATCTCTGTCAATGAAGATTTTACTCAGGAATTAATTAGACTCAAATAATCATTACTTCACCTAGTAATAGCCCTCTAAATTAATTCAAAAAATAAAATGAAATAATTTGTGAACTGCGTCAAGCGAATAACAAAATACTTTTATAGTATTTCAGTATATTTTCATGTCATTTTAGTAAATATATCTGATAGAGATGTCAGTGTTGTTTTCATTTCAGCGTACTTTTGACAGCAGTTTACTCATCACAATTATTCATTTAAAAAAGGTTTTAAAAAAATAAAAATAAAATTATAATGATACCAAGGAAGTGAGTTTTCTTTTTAATTTTTAAAAGTATCATATATATATATATATATATATATATATATATATATATATATATATATATATATTAGGATAGAGTAGACACAAAATCAACGGCACTTTGTGACTAAGTTTCTCGCCTAAGTTATCACTAGACCATATCTATCAGTGGGGGGGGTTGTGTTTGTGTGTTATTTTATATTATATATATATATTTATGCACTTTGATTTATTTCACGTTTCAAATACACCTCTCTCTCTCTATATATATATATATATATATATATATATATATATATTTTATTTATCTGGTTAATCATTCCTCATCTTCTCGTTCTCTCAGAGGAATCTATTTATTTTCACTTTCTCTTCATTAAACCTCTGTTGCTTTCGTTGTAAAGGTAATTTACATGACTATTTATGCATTATAGATTCAGCCCAAGTATCTCTGTTGTCATCATCTACTTGAAAATCTGTATTCTTGGCTCACAGCATCGTGATAAATTCTGTCATGTAAAAATTGTGACAGTTTTGCCAGACAACCGATTACCTATGCCTCACATCATTTTCTATAGAAGTAGGAAAACTTGTACGCAATAAATGAATCGCCCCAGCGTGTAATAAATTGAAAAATGAAAAAAAAAAAATGAACGATCCTAAAATATATCAAGATGAAGTTGCTGATTTTGCAGTGTAGTCACGAACCGGCATGAAAAATGGCCGTTCTCAACGGAACTAACGGTTTTATCGGCAGCATTCGTTTCTATATTTAACAATTTGTATTATGAAAATAATTATTTAACAACATCTAATCAAGGAAATTTATGACGAACATTAATTTAATAAAAATGTAATAAAAATACGAATGAAGTTTATTAAATAATTTCTTGGTATCTTTCTTGGGAACAAACAAATAATTCATGAAAAGTTGCAGTGAACAGATTCAGTTATGTTTTGGCGTTATTTGAAGTATTTCAAATTGCTGTAGTATATACGTCAGTGTGTTTTATTTTGTCTTTTTTAAACCAAGTAAATATTCATATGATTTTTTTTATGTCCTTTTCTTGCTGGACTGATATTTACGATTTTTCGGATTATAATTTTAGAGAATCAATTCTTAGGCTATAATTTCGGGTAAACATTTTGGGAAATCTTAAAATAAAATTTTTAAAAAATAAAGAAATCTTCTATGTATGGGAAGAACAAATTATACAAACAAAAATAAAAACAAATGTTTAAAGAGATCTGTTTAAAAAACTGCACATTTATATGTTCTTATATATATATATATATATATATATATATATATATATATATATATATATATATATACACACACACACACACACACATATATATATATATAAACATTTATATGTTTTATATATATATATATATACCTAAACATACACACACACATATATATATGCACATATACATACACATATATATATATATTTACATACAAATATATGTACACTCACTCACGCACACACACACACATATATATATTAGATTTATATATTTAATTCCATGGAGGTTTGTCTGCGACCTTTGGTTTCTTGGAGTTCTACAAGCAACAATCGTCAGGCAGATAACGAAAGGAAATGAATAAATCGAAAAAATCGAAAAAATCGAAAAATACAGTCAAAAACCGTTTGTATTGTGTAGAAAACATTACGTGTGTCTCTGTGTGTGTAAGTGTGGTTTATAGTTGCGTATTATTGCATGTGTGTTTGTCTGGGTTATACTTGCGTATTATTGTGTGCGTATGTGTAAGTGGTGTTTAGTGTATGTGAAAATACATACGCAGCGCGAAAAACTTGTCGTTGTTTACCGGATAGGAGAATTCAGTTGTATCGAACATTGCAACCGAAGAGGCGAGAAAAATTATCTGTATTTATTACAATAGGTGTAGTTGATTATAATAATCGTTAGTTTTAGCTATGTTATAATCATTTTTATTTTTTTATGTACGATGATAATTAGAACTGAAGAGCAAAATGGTACCATTAAAGAATTTTCTGATGTTTTGTTTTGCAGAGTGTTTGTGATTGCTCCTCCCAAAACACCCTGAAACCATTCATGAAACCAAAGGTCGCAGACAAACTTCGATCGCATTAAATATATAAATCTCATTTATATATTTATCTATTATCATTATAAATTGCTCCATCTCAGATGTTGAGCACTCTCCAAATTATATCGCACTTATTTCACCACAAACCCACAAAGTGAATTAGTGACAACCAACACTGTTGCACTATATATATACATATATATATATATATATATATATATATATATATGCACATCTATTTACAAACTAAGGAGTAATCAACATACTGGGTCAGCTAAATGTAATTGTACAGATACACATAACTGTCCCCTCAAAATGAAGTTTCAGTTTTAGTGTATATAATGGACGTATATAGTAGTGGACCTAACTATAATAGTGTTACTAAATATTATGAAATGTATATTTGTACTTTCTATGAAAGGACATTTAAAAATATATTACAATTCTTGCTGTAGCTTTCACAGGAAATTGATAGACATAGAACTAGTTTTTTTTTAGATATGTGTAGGAAATTAAAGAGTCTAGGAAGAGATTCTGTATTGAAATGGGAGATAGTAAGAAAAGGCTGTTAATATACAGAGAGGGATACATATTGTAATTTTAGTATGGATGAGAGACTTACCATAGTTTCTTACAATAATTCCAATGAATTACTTAAAAGATCAGGAAACACTTAATGCTTGTTTGCAAAAGACACACTGGTTGTTTGGTAAATAAGGTATGGGTGTTTTATGCTAATCTTTATGGTGATTTTATTCTTTTTAGCGGTCTTTTAATCAAATGTAGCTTTCGTCCAATCTTTCTTTAGTCAGACTCGTCCTGATGATCCGGTTAGGTGAAACCTAGGTAGATTCTTTCTGTTTCTATAGGTATCCATATTTCGCTCTAAGTGTATTGAGCCTTCTTACATTTAGCTTAAGTAATTCTGAGGGTGTGTTTTTTAGTGGGGAATAGGCATACGTTATTGGTTGATTATTTTCAAGATGTACGTATGTTTTTAGCCTTTTCTTTTTTCATGGAATGTTTGCAAGATATCAGTTTGTGTAATGTTTTTAAATTTCCAAATTGTATAATCTGGACTTTTTCAAACTAAAACAATCATAGACTCGTTATAAAAATAAATAGAATACTCACAAACATATAAGTACACACTTTATATATATATATATATATATATATATATATATATATATATATATATATATATAAGCATTAAATCAAACTCAAAGCTTCGTATACTTTAGCGGTCTCTTTCTCTCTCTTTGTCTGTTCATATAAGGTTTGAATTAATGGAGATGATGACGACCTTAAGACAAAGAAATTGGAATCGGACGTGAAATCCACATGCTAATTAAGAAACCAAAAAACAATTCGATAATGAAGCGCTAATTCAATCATCATAGATTTGAACTGATTAGATGTCAACGACAAATTCGATTGGGAAGTCGTGACAACCTTCTACATAGTTCATGTTTAAACGATTATTTTAAAACAACTAACTCGTGCCGACAATAAAAGGAATCGGGTATTGTGTGTTTAAAACTTGATTCTGATTCTCTTCAAGCGATTTACAATCTCAGCCTTAGATTCACGCCGTCATCAACGAAGGCAACCAATTTTAATGGAATGTCTAAGCCCTGTTATCTGATGTTGTTATTCATCGAAACACCTCATCGAAAGAGCCAATAGGATATATTATTTAACAAAGGAAACAAAATAAATCGAACCTTTTCTTTTGACAGGTTGGTGATCATGTCTTTCTCTGCGGTCACGAGCCTTTCTAAGAATTTTGTTTTGGATTATATAATGTACATATTTTTAAAAAAAGGAAAAAAAAATACAAAAACCGAAAAGCAAGAGCTGCAACCAAAAGAAGACTCCATGCGATCTTTGATGGATGAGATAGTTCCCTATTTTCCACCAATGCAACTGTTCGCTTTTGGGACGCGTCTGAAAGATTTTGAATGTGTCTGGTTTCTAGACCGCACTGTCGTTTACATCTGGGAGATCATTGCAACTGTATCTATCTTAAGAGCGTTATTTTGATCTTTGAGAGAGGAAAATTGATAAACCTGTGTTTTCTGTAATATATGCCTACGAATAAAACAACGAAAATAAATGGGTCCTTATCTGTAAATTTTTTTCCTAAGTTTAACTTATATACGTTTGTCTCCATGTGTGTATGCTAGTGTATCATGATTTGACTGTGATAGAGGAAATAATACCAATATATAAAAGGTAAACGACAATTTCTTTCTTTGATATTGTAAATTCGTAGTTTAGAAGTCACGGGGTCTGTATAACATAATCAAATTTTTCTATATAAATGTTCATAACTGAACAAATATTTTAAAAATTTATTATTTTAATGATACATGGATTACCGAGAATACTTTTTTCTGTTTATGAAGATTGCTTAATTGTGATGCATTTTCCTACGTTTAATACGTTAATGATGCTAACACATTAATTTGAAGATTTCGCAAACTGTGATATGAAATTAAATCTCTCAAACACATATAGAAAATTGTATCCAGTCAAATCTATTATAAACTGATATTTTGATGATCTTTTCAATAAGATTATACTATTGTCACGTGGTATGCCACTGAGAGGAAAGAAGTAAGATTTAATTTCTCTTCCCCGTCTGTGTTTGAACTAATTGCCCTGCGACTGACCGCTGAGGCAGTTGGAAATAGAGGTCAAGCTATCTGCACTCTATAATCCCAAGTTGGTTGGACAGAGAAGGGGATATAGAGGTCATTGTAGTAGCCCGAATGAATAGCATGACAGGGGGAGGTGAGGAGGAAGAAAGAAGCCAAATGATTGGCAGAAGCCTTAGAACCGGAAGTAGTACCCTTCTCGTCAGAGGAACTTGGGATAAAGAATTTCAGTTTTTAGGACGGAGGTCGCCGTTAGAGGACGTGCTGACCTGATGCCAAACAAACTCCCGGGTACGAAACCGATGAAAGGAAATGGTTGTTCTGATACAAGACACGTCGTGACAAGATGTGTTGAAGCTGTCGCCGAAACTCCGGGAAAGAGCGGAGCAGAATTCTCGGACAAAAAGATAACAGATGCCTTCAAGCAAAATTCTACAGAACACTGCTCACCCGTGAAAGAAAATATTCTGCGAAGAAACCCGTCGAAAAATTAAGTAAACCTTTAAACCGTTTTCTCCATCTACCCTTCCTAAGTATTGCGATTAGATGTCTTTTCTCTCAATTTAAAGAAAGAAGCATATAAAGAATTATATGTATTAAGAAAAGAAGAGAAATAGAATGAAAAGATTCATTTCATAAACTGTAAACGTATGAGTGGACTTTGCGACATTTTCAAGGTTCAAGAGAAAAGACAGAAAAGTACAAAGAAAAAGAGAAAGAAAGACATTTATGTTGGATACTGTTTGCCGGGGAAATATAGCCAGCACCTATAAATATTTGTTTGGACCTCGACTATTAAAATTTTGGTTATATTCTAAATGTCGCCTCGTTGAAATTTATTCGTTGTGCTATTTACCCAGCGAGTTGCCTTCTTTTGCATGTATTTCTTTTTCAGCTTCATTCGCCTCAATTTATTCTCGCTAAAAGTCTTTTTCGCCCCAAAAACATTACATGGGAAATTGGAATTGCCGACTACAGTGAATAATGATATTTTATCTCCACCTAGTGGTCCATGTCTTCCGTTATCCTAGGGGGTAGGAAGATGAAGTGGCCTGGTGGGTGTGTGTAACGTGGAATTTGGAAACCCCCTTTACCAGCGGCGGTCAGTCTAGTCCCAAATTAACCCCCACATTATCTGCCAGTTCCCATATGCTCGAAAAGGGAATCTTAACTAGGACTTTTTTTGCGAAAAATAAACTCCCGTCCTGGGATAAATATTTATGCACCGTCACAGTATTCAATCAGACTCATCGTAAAGGTTATCATTTTCCATATTTGGTTTAATTCAGTACCAGAGCAGAATTAGGCGATATTCAGTGAGAATTATACTCACAAAAAAGGATCTAATTTTCAAGAAGTTCGCATAGCATGACAGTTAACTTCTACAGAAATGGACACTGCCACGTGGGTTTAAAATCTGGACGAGGCTGTGGACGTTTCAGTTCCATCTAATGCCTTTTGTAAAGATAAGAACCCATCTTTTCTCCCCAGAAATTTAGCAAATAGCAGAGTTGTAAGTAAGGCTGATTTGCCTGGGCACGGCAGTCGATCCAGGATAAGGAAACATTGTTTTCAAACCAGCTGTACTGCGCACAGTTGTTGATAACTGCAAAAAATTGGATTCAATATTTGCTTACGTTATTATGTTACGTGAGGTGTCTGTTTTGCTTTGACTTGTGTCACAGCATATCAGCGACAGATGCATCACAGAGTTATAGTAGATGTTATTAACAGTACAGTATACCCTAACCTTTATTGGCTGCAGAATACATCGACTGCACCTCTTCATAGGGCAAAGACCCCACAACGAGTGTTCTTGATATGACACTAAAAAATCTGATGGTGAGATTCCAGTGATGCTGGAACATTGGGGAATGTGGAGAACCTCTTCATTGCCATCCTTCCCGGGTCAACTCTGACCCGGAGTGGTAGCACCTGATAGGGCTCTATCTATTGGTTAAATAGAACTATTCTGTGTACTTATGCTAAACTGTATTACTTGAAATAGAACAGTTTTGATATTAAACTGCGTAATATTGTTTAACTGAATTATTTGATATAAAACTGTTTTTGATATTGAAACTGTACTTACGCTAAAAGGAGTCAAACCCATGATATATCTTTTTGGGTGGGTGTTTTATCCTTCTATTGGGGATGCTGTCTGCGAATTTTAGCCCTACTGAGAGAGTGGACAATTTTTTGAGATTTTGAAATTTACATTGTCTTCTAATCCACATTAGCTGATTATTTGTTTTAATTTATTTGTTTAATGTCATATTCACCTTTGTAGATTATTTAAAACCGAAACCCATCCTTGCAGAACATAGCTAGTAAAACAATTCAACCCCCAATCCTTTCACTTGTGACATAGGATTCACTGACTGCATTATCGTTAACGGATAAAACAACTTCAACGCATGATGGTGAGACTACAGTCCCGGAGTTTTGTGGGAATATGGATTACTCCTTCATTTTCTTTACTCTCAAGTCTACTCTGACCAGAATTGGTTGCACTCGTTAGGGTCTCAACTCTGGTTCAAATATAATTAATTGATATTCAATAGTTTACCAAGAGATATCATATTTAGTTATTTGAAAGGGTACTTGTGCGAAATTAGCGTAATTGCACCATTGGACTTCGAAGTCACTTACTATGATGTTGAAGAACAGTATATTAATCACTCGTCTACCAGTACTCTCACTTTGTTTGTTTTAGATTATTTGAAGTTTAGGATTATGATAAATATTCAAAGAAACGTATATGAAATATTTAAAATTTTGCCATATCATTAATTCGTACAAGAGAAAATAGAAATACGTATGTTCTATGAAAAGCCAAGAACAATGATATAAAATATGATTATGTAATCAACATTACATATATGTGTATGTGTATTCTGTTTATACTGACTAGAAGAGAGAATTAGAGACAGAGACAGAGAAAACGAGAGAAAGAAAGAAAGAGAGAGAGAGAGAGAGAGAGAGAATACATATTGATAGAAATTACATGAATAAGAAATAAAAATACGGAAGAAATAAGATGAGGTCAGTGAATATAACTTAGAAAAGCTGAAAAAAGATATTAACTTTAACTAAACTTTAGAGATGCAAAGTAGAAAACAGAAAAAAATCAAAAAATTGAAACATAAAAATTCGGAAAACGTGGTATAAAAATGTCACCTTTAAAAATACAAAGATAAATTTAATTAAAAAATTCAATATTGAATAATAATTATATTTTATTGCTTTCTTCTTTGTTTCCCTTCAAATGCCTAACCATATTATATATTCTTGCATGGCATTAAATAGAATTTGTGATTTTAGAATTGAACACGTTATGCCATAGCGCAGATACAATTTTAAATGAAAAGTTAAGCGATGAATGGTAAGCAAATTTTGTTTCAGTAAAGCAACTGTTCCTCTTCAGTATTGTCAGCTTAATTCTAATCTAATGAACCGTCAATTTTGATAAGAACAATGGAAAAATTAGATTTAACTTTGAAGGAAGTAGCACAAGTGACACATATGACGCAGTTATTGATAGCATAACTTCTCGGTCATCAGACGCACGGATAACAGAATGTAGATGGTTTTGTAAAGTGAAGTATTTACCAGTTTAGGAAAATCTGATATGTCACTGTGGAGTCAGGAGAGTGTTATATATGAAAGCTTGCAAATCATTTCTTAATAGTAAGCTGCGCTATATATTTGCTTAGTTCAATTCAAGGGGGAACTCAATCAAAATCACGGATATTTTGACAGATTAGCAATCAAAATACACACGTATTATGTATAAATATGGGTGTTTGTGTGAGTGTTATTGGCCAGTATTTGAGCACATTTTAAGGAAAACACAGAGAGGGAGAGAGAGAGAGAGAGAGAGAGAGAGAGAGAGAAGTTGTGCGTATATATTTACTCAAACTTCCCAACGTAGGCTGGATGTTACAGAAGATCAGCTTTGAAGGGAAGTAAAGACGGTTTGAATTCAGAAGTTTCTTTTTCCCAAACTAGTTATTCAACCAAGGTTAAAGAAACAAATCAGTCTAACGATTCATTCCAAGCAGAGGAAAGAGTTTAATTCCTGCTTTTCCAAGAGCATTATTGCAAAGGGATAACGCAAACAACCTTGGTTCTGGTTAGGTGGGTTTTCGATCCCAGCTTGAAACGTCCCGCGTGTGTAGCCACACTTAAGAGTTGTAATACAGCGAAATAGTCTGTCTGTGGATGACAGTATATACGCTCGTCTCTTGAGGATTGAGCACTCTGGTGAAGGAATTAACGGCTGCCACCTGCGTAATGCAAAGCTCTTCTAACGAATAGAGCACTCTGGTATCCGTTAAGGCAAAACGGGATTAAACGAAAATTAAAGTGTGATATCATTACAGAGCTGACGTAGGTGGCATATATATATATATATATATATATATATATATATATATATATATATGTGTGTGTGGGAGGGATTTTGCATCGTTTGCACAGATGCGTTTATATCGTTTTGTATAAAAATATGCGTGCATGAGCTTACGTGTGATTTTCTCTATCTCTAGTCCCACGGGTGGTGATGTAAAATATGCTGATTGCATCTCTGTAAAAATGTAAGTCCGTCTTACGAATGTCCTGATTATGACACGAAACTGCATTTGAGGGTGAGGATCCATTCTTGGATATTTGGGGAATGTAGAATACCCATTCTTTGCCTTTGATTTAGGATACACCCTTAACCAGAGTGGTTGTACCTGGTATGGTCCCATCTATGAGTCAATTTGAGCCTATCTGTCCTTAACTATAATTGAAACTATTTAACTTAGTGGAAACGAATGAATGAATAATGTTGAATAGAATTATCAGTGTTTAGCAATACATGAAACCATCTAACTTTTAGAAAACCTTAAATATCAATACTAAATCCATTTAAAAGCTGTGTGCAAACAAACGAGCACTAGCTAGTCTTTAAAAAATTACATTTAAACAATTCTCTTAAAAATCATAATAGATATCCAAACATCATTTGCCATTAAATAACGTACTGGGGTTGATATGCCATTTAACCAAATAAGTAATCTCTCTCTCTCTATATATATATATATATATAGAGAGAGAGAGAGAGATAGACAACAGACATGTATGCTAACGGTTTCATTGGTAACAGTGATAATGATTCAATCGATTTCGCTGATTATTTAGGTCATTTGTCCGACAGAATTTCACTAATAGACCCCACCACCTAAAAAAATCTTAAATAAAATACGTTAGTTTCAACATGAACACAATTACATTCAGATGATCAGCACATGGGAATCAGTATTTTGGTAATGCTTGCGTGAACACCAACCATTGAAGGAAATGTCTACCTTTAATTCAATATAAAATCAAGTCCCTCGATATGATGTTCAGTGTTCTGGCCGTAATACGTAAGGGAATGGCTTAGAATACATAATTTATGAGAATTTAAATGCACTAAAATTCACAAAATACTTTATCAATATATCTTAACTGACGTTTCCTGTTGAATACATGTAAAAAATATTAGTATAGACCGGGAAACGTTGATAAGAAAAAACTGTATAATTTTTGTAGTAAAAATTGTGTCTGGCTTTTGAAATCATTGCATTTCTTTAATCAAATTTCATTAATTGTACAGTAATACAGGGCAATTTATTATATAGTTACATAATTAACGTGTTTATACTAAAAACTAAAGACGAATCAACGGAAATACTTAATTGTAAAAATAGAAAAAGGAACATTTATAATGTAAAAGAAGGGATTCTTTATTCATTCTCGAATGAGGTCTATATTAAAAGTATATATATATATATATATATATATATATATATATATATATTGTTCTTGTCCTGGATGACTTTTTCACAATTATCGAGAGGTTAAAACGTAATAGTGAATGCAGTAACTTAATATAAGAATGTATAGCTGAGAAAGAATGTGAATTATAATGAAAAGGAAATAAAGAGTGTCAAAATTTTATATATACAAGTAGCACACAACAGGTTTCCAAACTTTTTTGTAAGGGAACTTCTGATGAGAGTACACACATGAAACTCAAGTCCTCTTCGAACTAATCTCCTCCGGCTGCAATGCATTTGTTGTGCCGTTCCAACAACTTCGAGAAGGCCCTATAGAAGTCCTCTTGTGTGAGCGTGTCAATAACCTTCGTCACAGCCTCTTTCATCTCCTCAATTGTCTAATAACGACAAACTATTAGTTTTTCCTTGAGCTTAGGGAATAACCAAAAGTCACAGGGAGCAAGGTCTGCACTATAGGGAGGCTGAGGAACTGTCTTGATGCTCGTCTTGGTCAAATAGTCTGTGACAAGGATGGAGTTGTGGACTGATGCATTGTCCTGGTGGAAATGCCACTGACCCGATTTGAATAATGCTGGCCTCTTGCGACGGAATCACTTCCCGAACTCCGTTAAAACCTCACCATAGTATTCCTTGTTGACTGTCTGTCCAGTGGGAACCCAGTGCATGTAGATCATGCCAGTGCTGTCAAAAAAAGGGATCATCAAAAATTTGGGGATGGATTTGAACTGTCTGGCCTTCTTGTGTCTGGGAGAACCCGCATTCTTCCACTGAACACACTGTCTCTTGGTCTCTGGGTCAAGCTTGATCCAGCTTTCATGCCAGGTCACCAGAGCATCAAGAACTGCAGGATCTGAATTGATCAGATCGACCATCTCTCTGCTATCATGACAACGTCTTTCTTTCTGATCTTCTCTGAACACCCTTGGGACAAACTTCGCGCAAATCTTCCGCATCTTCAGTTCCTCGCGATTAATTGTGTGTACAGTCCCACACTGACGTCAAACTGTTCTCTTATTGTCTCTATAGACACACGGCGGTCCTTATCCATGGAATTCTTTATTTGGCCATTCCATTCTGGTGTATTTACTTCCTTACTCCTCCCACACCTCTCATCATCCCTTACAGACTCACTGCCTACCTTGAATCTTTTATGTCACTCCAAAACTCATACTTGATTCATGCAAGACAGTCGAAAAGCAGTCTGAAGCATTCCATATGTTTCTGTGGCATTTTTTCAAGTATAAAACAGAATTTTATGCATATCGTTCTTCTAAATTGTCCTCACGTGCAGATTGCATTTTAGAAATTCACCAGCGGTGATAATCAGGCTTTAGTAGGGTGTATTCCAATCCCTGCTGTAGCAGTTCATTTGAACCTGAAATCACAACAATCGGTTAGTCACCTCATAAGATGTATAGCAATAATATACTGAATTTTCAAGAGTCTACGACAATTTCAAATGCCCGTACAAAAACGTCTGGAACCTTATTGAAGGCTCCTTGTACATCAGAGAGAGAGAGAGAGAGAGAGGGGGGAGAGGAAGAGGGAAATGAAAGAGGAACATTTTAGCAGTAAAAAAGTGAACATGATTTAGGAAGGAATTTATGCGAAAGAACGAAAAAATACTTCACTTTTGAACCCATTCCATATGGCAAGTTCAATCATAACTAGAAAATTAAGACCACAAAATTTAATAAGTTTTACAAGTTTAAAGGGTTTTACCAAAAATTCAAGTTGACTGATAAAAAAATATTTAATTGTAAAAATGAAAACTGGAAAATATATCTTGTCAAAGAACAGATTCCTCATACATAATAAGGATTGTATATATCAAAGATATATACTTGGTTCTTATACAGAAGTTATGTTTTTATAAAAATCGTACAAAATCCAAGAGGTCATTAAACATACCATTCACCAAAAATTGAAAAAAAAAAAAAAAGAAAGAAAGCAGACAAAAAAGAAAAACAACAAAAAAAAAAACAACAATTCTCCAAGTCAATAGATATTGACTATAAACAACGAACAATACATTATTGTTTCATACTTTCCACAACGTGTATAATCAGAAACAAAATCAGAAAAAAATAAGAATACTGCGATCCCATTCCAAGTCGCTAGAAACGCATCCGAAAAAGAAAAAAAAAACTGACTTGAGATTTATGAATGCGCATCTATATATATATATTTTTTTTTTCGTTTCTTATCTTTTAAAATTTTACAATAGATTTTGTTTATTATGTCGAATCGCATTGGCGGCCAAAGAAGATTGTTGTTAGTGCATAATCAATACTTAAAACTCCGTACGACTTTTGACGCAAAACCTGCATAGATATATATGCCTTGGAATAATTATCTAGTGTGGATCAGGTTTATTGGATGAGAGAAATATATTTACTTAGGGGTACTGAAAGGTTCTCGGATCAACCAGTAAGGTGTTACATTTTCTTTTATTTATCTTATTGGAAGGCTGAAAGGTATTTGAGAAATCTGACAAATGTGTTAGCCTATGGAATGGCTATATAGGATATATTCCGAAGATGAAGGTCGTTCCCATCTTGATTGGGCCTTGAAGGTTACAAAACTTCCTCTTAGATTAATAATAACGATTTTCCTATGGACCAAGTGTTGGAATTAAAGAATGTAAAACTAGATAAACGGCAATCTTTTATTATATTATTATTTGTTTGTAATTCCTTCTTGAGCATCTCTTCTTCTATCGTTTCACACCAACCTTTAAAAATGAAAAGAATCCTTGCACAGAGAATATATACAAAATTCATATCATATCATATAGAGCATAGATCAAATTATGTTTGGTAATTCACCTGATAGTTCTCAAAAATGCCTGTTTGAATGTTATTCCTTACTATTATTTCTGAAGGCACCAAATTTATTTCTATTTTCATATTACTGCTGATTTGGTCTTATAAGGCAAAAATGCATTATTTCCATTGCGAAAAAAACCAACTAGTTAGGACACTTAGTCTTCGCAATCTGTTTTGATAGTAAATTCCATGTCCAAGTTGCCCAGTCGGCTGGGGCTGTAGAATACACCGACTGCTTCTCTGCAGAGGGGTAAGAACCCCACCCCTAACGAGTGTCCTGTATATGACACTTAACAATCTAATGGTGAGTTTCCAGCAGTGCTGGAGCTTTCGGGAATACAGGGTTCCCCTTCATTGCCATCGTTCCCAGGTCTACTCTGGCCCGGAGTGGTAGCACCTGATAAGGGTCCTATCTATGGGTTAAATAGAACTAAACCGTGCTTCTATCACTATACTGATTTTTGCATTTAAACTGCGTATTTATGCTAAACTGAATTGTTTAAAATGGAACTGTTTTGACATTGGAACTGCGTATTGTGCTGAACTGAATTGCTCAAAATAGAATTATTTTTGATGACTAAACTGTGTACTGATGCTGAACTGAATTATCTTAAATAAAACCGTTTGACATTTAACTCTGTGTATTGCCCAGTCGGCTGGGGCTGTAGAATACACTGACTGCTTCTCTGCAGAGGGGTAAGATCCCCACCCCTTTAGAGTGTCCTGGATATGACACTTAACACTCTGATGGTGAGTTTCCAGCTGTGCTGGAGCTTTGGGGAATGCGGAGTACCCCTTCATTGCCATCGCTCCCACGTCCACTCTAGTCTGGAGTGGTTGCACCTGATAGGGCCCTATCTATGGGTTAAATTGAACTAACAGCATACTTATGCTAAACTGAATTGCTTTAATAAACTGAATAGCTTGAAGTAGACATGTTTTTGAGATTAAACAGTGCTAACTTTTAAACTGCGTGCTTATGCTTAACTGAATTATTTGAAATATAACTGGTTTTCGACATTAAAACTGTATTTACACTTAACTGAATTGTTACATATAACTGCTTGAATAGTTTGAAATGGAAATGTTTTGACAATTAAACTGAATTGTTTTAAATAGAACTGATTATTTACACAAAAATGGATTTGGCCTTAAATAACCTACAAAGGGTGATATGCCATAAAAACCAACAAACCACCAACCAACCATGTCCAAGGAGGAATTTTTAAAAATACCTACCATAATTAGAAATTTTATAACACTAAAATTCACCTTGCATTCTTCTGTCTAATGAAGTACTTGATCCTAATTTCGCTAATCGTTCCCGGTAACTGTTATATTTTACTGCTTTTATTGATTTTTTTACTCTTCTATGTATGACTTCCGATCTCATTATTAGACTGAAGATTCTCTGTTTCAAAACTGGAGCACAGATCTGTGTACAATATTCTCTATGAGGTTTTATTATGGTTTTATATATCTTTTAAAAAATAATCACCTTTTTTATTGAACCATTTACACATTTCTGCATTGTTTGAGAATCAAGCATTCGTACTCGTGGAAACCGTAAGCTCTGTCGGTGGGGCTCAGAATGCGTAATACCCCTCAATAAAGGTTGGTCCAAGATAGGACACTATAATTTATATAATTATGAAGCAACATATCTGGTGATTTGGAGAGCGTTGAGTACCCTTTCATTGGAGTTACACACAGGTCCACTCTGACATTGTCTGTTAGTACAAGTGAATGTCTCGTCTATGCATCAAATGTATCTGCTCAAAAATTATTCGTATTCTTTAGGATCATATAAAGAAAAAGAGCTCTCTAGAAATAACCAGGCTAAAATGCAAATCTGAGCGCACAGTGGAAATTTACTAAGCTTTTTGCTTAAATGTGGCACAAGGCCATATGAAAGGGGCATCCAATGAGACTCGAACTCACTCGTGTAGGTTTGCTAGTCGAGCTTGCTAACCATTACACCACCAGAGGCGCCTATGAGCGCACACTGAATGGTATTCATAAACTTCTAGACATGAAATAATCCTAGACAGAAAGAAATGCCGTTGAAATTAATCAACTTAACCTTCTTGTTCAAATAAAAATTATTAATAAAAGTGGTTAATTATTTAGAAGATTTATGTCATAATTTTTAATACGAAATGAAAAAAAATTATTCACACATTGTGGACTGTTTTATTCGTCTTTGTTGCTATACTTACAAGATTTCAGTCACTGTACTCAACAAACTTCTTCGGGTTACATTTTTCTTACTCTGTATCCTTGTAGGAATTCTGAATTCAACCTCTCATATAAATCACAAGAGGGAACGTAAGAAGGCCTGAGATTACAGCAGCCAAAACGTGAGTTTAACTACAAAGAGTAGTTCAGATTTACGCTTTCTGTAGCGAATAATAATTTCAACGCCTTGTCTCAGATATATCGACAATTATAGACGAAATATTTTTTTGATACTTTGTAATATTGGTTTCTTATTTCGGTATAATCTAATTAAACGTCCATCTAAAAAATTAGTAATCTGACGTTATTTTTATTAAATTCTGCAGTTTATACAATGGCGATGAATTTAGAGTCCAATAAGTACCAGAAAAAATGTGGTATCGAATTTTTTTTTTTTTTGTGACTTGGTGCAAGAGGAAATGTTAATCATGAAAAAATTACGAACATTATATTTAAAAAAGTAGAATTGCTGTAACTTTATACAAAACCTATGGGAAAATAAATATTGTGGTCCTTACAAAATGCAAACTCATTGGGATCAAGGGGGACACACTGATGTGTCTGTCTTATAAAGATACTAATCTACTTATGATTGGGTTATTTTCCGATTGGCCCATCATAGGGCAAAAAATCCTTGGTTGCAAATGTATTAATCTACATCATTATCATACGTTGCAAATGAACGAAAAGATATCAATTTTTTTCGTTGGGAGTTCTCAAAATACGAATTATATATTAAAATAACACTGTGAGATACAATATAAAACAATGGGTAGATAACGTTTGGTATTGCTCGTCAAAATGAACTCTTCTTAAAATGCTGCATCATTATCCTCGTATTATGAGGAATATTTTACTACATTACTGCAGCCACACGAAGAGTCTCATTAGGGCTCCATTAAAGCAGCCTTGTGCCACACCTCAGAAAAATGCTTAGTAAATCACTACTACTAAACATTTAAAATTTCAATCAATGATTAATGTTCATCACTATCATAACATCTCAAATGAGAAATACGTACAAAATCGTACATCGAAGTTGGCTATCATTTAACAGGATTTAATAATACTAGTGGAGAAATTAATCTTCTTCATGAGAGAAGGAAATTATTTTATATATTATTTGCATAAAGTTTCACTTGTTTTACAGAATAAATCATAATTATCATCTAGCAACGGAAAAAAAAGCAGACTTTTAAGATATTATTAACAAATCGACGATAATCTTATTCCAAACAGATTTTTTTCGCAAGAATTGAATAATTGTATCGTTCAAAAATATTTTATCAATAGTTTTATCAAAATAAAATAAAAAATCAAGAATGCCAATTAGAATAGCATTAAAGCAACTTTTGTTTTTTTGTTTTTTTTACAATTAGAGATGAAAAACCACTTGAAAGAAAAACAAAGGTTTTAACTAGCAGTCGGTAATTTACGACTCTTTTCAATGTTCTTAAATTACATCAAAGAAAAACGGTTTGGCGCTGTTATTTTTATTTTTTACAATTTGATTTTTTTAAAGAATTAAATATGTTAATTCAAAAGTAAAAAAACAAAAACAAAAACAAAACCAAAAAAAAAACACAGTATATATTTAGGTGTCGGTGGGGGGATAATAATTTTGAATGATTTTTTTGTCAAAAAGAAAAATGTTGTAATTTTTCAACTATAGCATTCTTGTACAACGTGTTCCACAGCATTCTACCATCGCCCAGAAAAAAAGATTATTATATCCTCAGTGATTTTTCATTGTTACTGTGCAAAGAAATCCCCCTTGCTCATCTGGAAAAAATTCTGAAAGTTTACCTTTTTTATTACGAGTCTTGGGTAAAGACTAAAATTTACTATAAAATTAGGCGACACTAATTTTAATTCTTATGATATTCCAATGTTCTAGATGTTCTTTGAGAGGCCTGATTCCAAATATGGCAACACTTTTATTAGTTTGGGGACGTCTTTATTTGTTAATAGATTCGAGAACTTGGAACTATTTTCTTTAACTTAAAGATATATTTTTATCTTCAGGTATTAAGCCATTTGTACCGGCCATTGGCATAATGGTTTGAATTTACGCCCATGGCCCGGGAGACCTAGCTTCAATCCCAGATCGAGTCATACCGAACACTCAAAAATGGTACTTGATGCCTCCTTGATTAATACTCAGCATTATAAGGGACGGATCAAAGGTAAAGTGGAGCAATCCAGGGAAAGGAGAAGCGATATCCCCTACAACTTGGGGCAGTAGCTATCGAAAATGGAGCCTTCGAGTCACCCTCGACTAAGGTCACCAACTTTACTTGTATTATGTCATTTACTTGATATTGCAATTAATGCTAAGATTTATTATGTTCATTTTCTTTTAGTGTGTTTTGTACTCCGCTCGAGCCGGTAAAATCAATATCACATCAAAGCTGCTTATCAAATTGATTGAGTTTTAATACCAAGTCAACCTGTCAAGAATGTTTTAATACTTATAGCTTAAGAATTCGACATTAATGTGCATTCATATTTACATTTATTGTGTTGTTTTTTTTCTAAGAAGTTTTATTTTTTGTACACGGTTATTGGATATCTAGTATTCGGATCTAATACAAATAAAATGGCCCACAATTGGATGGCTTTAATTATTTTGCCAAAAAATAATTATGCGCAAAAACAGTTATCATGTTATTTTATTTATTAATAATCATTTTTTGCCATCAGTTAAATGTTTCAAGTAACTAAAAATATCATCATCTTGTCGTGCCATCGGCACGGGTATCTCTGACCCTCTCCCGCCACCTCTCCCTATCGTTCCTCGCTTCCGGCAGGTCCTCAGGGCTACATCCCGTATCCTCACAGAACTTCTGTCCCCCTACTTTTGCTCCGCCAAGTGAAGTGGTCCATAGTAGTACATCACTTATGAGCTCGTTCCTACTTCTCCAGCAGTGTCCTGCATTTCTGGTTCATCTAATTTGGATAGTTTTCGTGATGAGTGGTAGGTGGCCCTACAGCTGCTGCTTTGTGGGGTGTTGCCACCAGGACTTGGTCAATATTGCACAAGAATGCTGCGAGCAATATTGAACTAATAATAACCATCAGTTAAAAAACGATGGCGCCAAGTAACTATTTTTGATGCAAGTAATTTACTCTTGTGTGTTATCAAGTATTCATATATATATATTTTTAAAGTATTCGACCTATAGTCGGGACACTCACAGGTACTACCACTCAGGTTAAGCCATTATCCTAGAAAAACAGTAGCGGGACTATTTGAACCATAGTTGGTGGCGGCTTAGGGAGGTTCATACCTTTCCCCAATGGTATTTGTCCGAAAGTAAACGTAACAGCCCGACTGGAGTTCGAACTCATTTACTACGATCCTGCAGTCCATCGCTTAAAGTATTACACCGCGAAGAGACCCATGCGGTAATAAAGAGGTGCAACGTATTCCTCTTAGCTCCAGAAATGTAGCTACACCGACCGATGTAATTTTTCTGTCATTTCTAGGACAGCCCATTCATTTTTTTTTTTTAAAAGGGGGCTCTAAACCATCTGCAGAGGATACAGCTAGCGTATTCAAAGCCACACCAATGGGTTGGTTTTCAAATTGGTATAGGCTACATATTCTAATTAATTTGACACTGAAAATGTTGGTAAATGAAGGATAAAACGTGATAGCTAATAAGAGAAACTGGCTTAATAAGAATATGAAATCATAATTTGAATAGAACGCATGATCTCAAGAACTGTAGCCAGTCCGGTTAAACTATAACGACTTTTGGATTCAGTGCATCCATTAAATACCGGCTAAAATATTTGGAAACTAACCTCTTTTTTTCGGCATAATCTGTTGTATTATTTTGGAAAAGCAGATAATATGTAAAATAGTTGCAATCAAATAATACTGTCTTTGCCGCATCGACAAATAAACCTGAAGTATGTCGCCATCATAATGGAACATTACGCTTCTTCTGATTTTAGTAATTTACATAAACTTTTCTTTGATTGGTGTTTAAAAGAAAATAGTTTCAGCTTCAAATATATAATCTGCAATCCTCTACATGTACAATATGGTCTTTAGATGAACAAGATTCTGTTTTAGTTTAATTTATATTTTTAAAGTTTGGGTTATTTAATTACTAAAACATCCTTGTAGAAGGACGGTAGTAGTCTAATTTAATCCATAGATCGAAGAATAAGAGAAATAATTCATTTCCCTGGGATATCAACTCAAAAGTAAACCTTATAGCGTGATTCGGGTTCGAACAGGCTTCCTATGATGTCACCGCCCTGCACGAAAATCGCTACACCACAGGGATTTCCCTCGAGCAGTCTATTGTACGATGAATGTTAAATCCTTTTGTTCCAACAACTACGCCTAGGATCAATTACTCGAACTCTTGAGGGGGTGCAGATAATGGTCACACGAGAGAGTTGTGGATTTTTTTTAAATGGTCCGTCAGTTAGAATCTGTCAGAGCGATAAGTAACGGCAATAAGAAAACCACTAGCGATCATTTGAGCCAGGCTACGATTTAGCAAACAATAGATCTTGACCTTTTCTCGCTTTCTTGATAAGAAGTCTTCATTGCACAACATTCTTTGAGAGTAAGCACCGACACAGTATATAGCACTTTTATATCTAATTGTATACCTTTTCTGATTGTCGTACAGAAGAATTTCAGTGTTTTCTCTCAGATGTTTTTAAACAAATAAAAGGAATACCCCAGTCAGCTACGGTAGTAGAATAGACTGACTGCTTCTCTTTATAGTGGTAAGACCCCCCTCCAACGAGTGTCCTATATATGACACTAAACAATCTGATGGTGAGACTACAGTATTACTGGAGCTTTGAGGAATGTGAAGTACCCCTTTGTTGGCATCGCTCCCAGGTCCACTCTGGCATGGAGTGGTAGCCCCGGATAAGGGCTAATCTAATGGGTCAAATAAAACTAAACTGCTTACTAGGGCAATAAAATTGTTTGAAATAGAACTGTTTTCACATTGAATTGTGTAAACAAAAAATATACTCATGCCAAACTGAATTGCTCAAAATTTAATTCGGATTTAAATGATCCGAAAAGTATTGAGGTGCACGTGGAGTAATGGTTATCGTCGTAGGAATTGTACACGGCGACACGAGTTCAAAACCTGGACGAGACTGATTGCATTTAACATAGCACCCTTGGGAAAGGTATGAACCCCCTTATTCTCCCTCCAGCTATGGGTAAATAGTAGGACAGACTAGGTTCTTCAGCCTTGGTGAGGCAACTAGTCTAGGAGAAGGAAAACTCTGAATTCAAACCTGTTGAACTTCGCTTAAAAATTGACCTTGTGTCATATCCTGCCCGAGCGGAGGGGTTGGTAAATAGGATACGCCGTAAAAATAAAGACAACGAAATAAAAACAAGCACTTCTGCAAAATTATTTCCGTTTCGAGTATCAGGATGACGATGTTTATCACGATTAATTACGTCAGTTGAATGACAAGCTAGATAAAACTGGTTAAATATACATAAGTCTCGTGAAAAATACGTAAGTCTCATTAAAAACATATGATAAGTCCTGTTAAAAATACATGATAAATCCCGTAAAAATAAATAAGACTCGTTAAGAAGCTCATCCGAAAACAATTGGATAAACCTGATGGCACCCATATCCTCTCCAATTAAAGAGTGATAGATTCTTATGTGTCATATTTATAAGAGAAAGGTTTAGATTCTTAGGAGTTATATTATTAAAAATTACATTGTGTCACATTAATAAATGACGAAATTACAAGAAACAATACTTAACCTGGCCTGTTGTGGAAGTTCAGTAACCTCTGATGAGTTGTATGGTCGTAATGACGAATCGCAGGATGTGGAAAGAGAAACAAACACACACACACACACACACACACACACACACACACACACACACACACACACACACACACACACAATCTCACTTTTTTGATCTAAATTGCTTTATTCTCTCCGCTCAGTTTCTGGAGTCGGGGAAGCAGCTGGAAATTAATAATGGACACAGCGTGCGGATTAGTTACTTCCTTGAATTAGGAAATGGATACCCCCGTAAGTTTGAAACGCCACTCGCCATTCGTACTCGCAAACGCCCTTCTCCTTAAACCCAGAAATCCAAGGATAGCGAAAAGAGAAACCGATCGTCTTATTTAGAGTTTACAAAACAACCAGCCACCCCTTCTCTCTTGGTATGAGCAGCATCTTTCAGACAGTCCCCGTTAACATTTAGAGGACCGATTGAACCTGGTAAATTTAGCAAGTACTGATTAACTGCTGTTTTAGTTTGAATTCTGTATTGACTTTACAAGTTTAAACCGTTTAAAATGTTCTCTTTGTTACAAGTTCCCTACATTAAGAAAAAGCAGTAGTAAACGAAATCCGCCCCCGTTGTAGTTTGAACCCGACTCGCCCGCACTTACTTAACTGATGAGTCACCGTGTTAAATCACAGTACACATTTGTACAATTTGATGCTGTATGAGTGTATGGGGATATGAAAATATTCCATGTTAGAATGCCAGCCATTAATATCATAAATGGATAGTCTGGCTTTTGAAACCGGATAATAAAACCTTATCTTCTCAGACATCTGAATGACTGTTTATGTAGATAAGAGTATAAAATGTTCTGGTATTTTAGAATATATATTTTCCTTGATGTATTGAATGTTGCGTAAGATTATATAGGGCCAATTGCTTCTGAATGCTAAAATGCTAACATTGGATGTCTATTTCACGATGTAAGACTATCCTGTATTTTTCTTAATCATATAAAAATGCGAAAATGTAATACGGTAACAAGCTGAGGTATTTTTCTACGTAGGGTCAATACTTGAATCAGGATTGTTTCGAATAACTATAAAACTATTTCACTTAGTTTTGTCGGAAATACAGTGAAAGTTTAGTGAGTGAAAGTTTAGAAATTTATCAATTTAAATATTCATATTTAACCAGGGCACCATAGGTGGTGTAATGGTTACAAGCTAGACGGGAAAACCTTCACCATTTAGTTCAATTCTCATAGGGTGCCTCATTTATACGGTGGTGTTCCACATCTAATCAAAAAAGGTTAGTAAATTACTATTTGTTTATTGCCGGCATTAAGCTCAAAATAAACAATAGTGTTAGGCAAATATTTTACAGTTCAAACTGTAGGAATTATTTATAAACTTAATTCATTTTTAATCAACATTTTTAATCAACAATGAATTACAGATTTACTTATTGCTTTTCTTTTGAAATTTCGAAATATAAATGATATAACATTGATTGCATCTTGAAGCAAAATCCCTTCTCGCATATAATTGTTCGGTAAACTCTCGATTAATCGGTAAACGTCTATTGTTCGGTTAACACACGAATCCATCTTTCCATATTATGTATTCGTCTCTTTTTAGATGACAAAAATTACATTTCTTTATTAGAATACAGACGTTATATACTCCTGATGCCATCTAGGGGACCTGCCAAGGGCGATAGTTGAACGGGAAGAATGGCGAGAAAATTTCAAGGGAATTATTGCTATCAGCACAAATCAATGATTATATATATATATATATATATAAATATATATATATATATATATATATATATATATATATATATATATATATATTGCCTAAAATAAATCTGAAGCAGAAAAGATTGCTGTGTCATTCAGCGTGGGGTGTAAGAGTTTGAATCTACAAAGATCCAAGCCGAACTCAAAATAGACGATTACAATGCGCACAGGAAGGAAATAAAACCGAAAATAAATCGAGTCGAATATAAAGTAAAAGTAACCAAAAGCAAAAACATAAAAAAAAGAGCCAAAATTTTCAAAGCAAACAAACTAGAAAACATTTCAAAACAGCAGACAGGATCCATGCATTTCGTGTCGGATACAGACTACATAAAAAGGTAATTTTAAACCCTGTAATGCCTCCAACATTGACGTTTTTGAATCGATTCTGATTTTCAAGCCGACAGAAAGGAATGCTTCTTTTATTTCCTTCTTTTTAATCGATCATTTCGCATCGGTAAGAAAATGAAATTAAAATGGAAACGGGGGGTTTTCCTAAGAGAATTACAAGATACACTAACCTCGTTTTACGACTTGTCTTTCCATTTAAAGTATTTCAAGCTTAGATCTAATTCAAACCCGCTCTTAGTGCAAGAAAGGTTTTATATTAGTTCATTTTATTGTTAGTAGCATTGATATTATTTGCATACATTTTCAGCCATTATTGATTTTAGCTCTGAAAATAACCTCTTAGACGTGACACTCAAAAACGTAAGTCTCACTAGATTTTGATTCAAAATGAATGATAGCGCTATCATTTTTCGATTACATATTACCAAAGTAAGATCAACTGCATTCAAACATAAGAAGGTCACTCATGCAGATGAAAATACACATATAGACTCACACTTACACAAACTATATATATATATATATATATATATACACATAAGAAATAGTTATAAAGGGGATTTCTTAGATAAGTGCTTAAATGCTTGTCAAAAGGGAGAATATCTCGCTGATTGTTCACTCAAAAACGTAGCATGTCTAAATACTAAATTCCAAAAAGGGTAAAGAAATCAAGGTTTGGTTTCTTTGTTTAATGGCATATCAACCTTTGCAGGTTATTTAATGCCAAAACTATTCTCCTAGAAGAACAATAGTTGTACTACTTAACCCATAGCTGGGAGGATAAGGGGGTTCATACCTTTCCCAAGGCTATTTGTCCGAAAGTGAACGTAATAGCGCGACTGGAGTTCGACCTCGCTTACTACGATTCTGCAGGCCAGCGCTTTAACCATTACACCACGAGGACACCCAACAAGGACATCAATAGATATCCACCAAACCAAATAACTTTAATGCACGACTAGATTATATATTCATATACAAGAAGTGGATAAATAGCTATCAGAAATGTGAGGCACACTCCTCTTTAAAAGAGTATCTTCTGATCTCAAAATAGTCTTTACGAAAATTCACCTCCGTCTAGAAAGAAAAAAGGCACAAACAAAGCTCACCAATAATGAAATTAGAGATCATTTTACGGTTACTGTTAAAAACAAATTAAAAACCCTTCAGGAGATATATAAAATACATACAACGCATGAAGAATATGAAAATTTTGTTACGGATTTTATAGAAGCAGCAGCAGAGTTCATAACGATAAAATAAAGATCCAAATGTAGAGTTCCACTGGATGCAATTTAATTAGAGAAAAGCGAGATAATATAAAAAATACTCCTGATAATAAAATAAATGCAAAAAATACCTATGTGCAGAAACTTCAGAAAGTTCAGAGAAAACTAGGTTACACATGAAAAAAACCAATTGGAATACGTTGAAAGCCAAATCACTAAAAAAAAAATATTGGCAGAAAATATACCATCCCGATTACCATGTCAGTGAGCTTAAGAAAGAGAACCTCGAAATTATTGCTAAAAGTTGCCAGCAAAGAAGAAAGAATAGAAAAGTGGAAAGAACATTTGAAAAATCTGCTTGGAAAGCATTCTCAAGTCACTGATAAATCTATCAAAATATTATAAATAGCAAACTAGGCATCAAACCAAGTGCGTTTACGGAAGAAAGAGTTGACATCGTACTGAAAAAAAAGCAAAAAACTGCAGGCCTCGGAGGAATAACTAATGTATATATTCGAGTAATAAACAACTTGATGTACTGAATAATCTCTAATTTTCGTCCTAAAAAAGTTGTTTTTAATTATACATTGTAACAAACAACCCTTAACTGTTGGCCACTCTATGGTACTGCATAATATAAGCAAACTTGTTTTGCGTTGAAAATTGGTCTAAAACATTTCGTTAATTACATGAAAATAATACGGTATTTTCTCATATCCTCGTAACAATTTATGACTAAGTTTTCTATGAAACTTATTAAAGGTCTATATATATATATATATATATATATATATATATATATATATATATATACGTGATCAGAGGTTCATTATTTTGTAAATAATTTAAAGTTTGACTCCTTTTTAAAGCAGTTAAGTTTAAAATTGTATAAAAAGGATTAGTTGCTTAGGATATTACACACCTTTATTATTCATTGATTAAGTAAAAATGTTTTATATTCATGCATACATAGATGCTTTCACTGGTATAAATGTTAGTTTAGTAACATTAGTTTAAATGAATGAAAATTGCTTTTTGTTTTAAACGTGAAACACCTGATCATTGTAAAGAATATTATAAGCAAGATAGAAATCATTTGTGTATGATAGTGTGTGTACCCCACCAAAAAAAATTAAATTAAATAAATTAAACCATAAATAAAAATAAACAGATAAATGGCGGTAGCGTTCGTATTAATCTTTGTTCACATTGAATAGATTTTGAACAGGTTTATATACGGTGTTTTTCTGTCGTTTGAAAACACGATAAATGATTTTCTCGATCAATAATGTGTAAGAACCATGTATCTGTAGGATTTTCCATCCTTGCTAGTAGACAACTGACATTGTAACAGTTTAAATGCTCCCTGAAGATCTTAATGAAGATATTTTCGTAATATTTCTGTATAAAGACTACAAACACGGACACACATAAACAGATACGTTACAACATAAATCCACACAGCCATGTATATATATATATATATATATATATATATATATATATATATATATAAAAGAGAGAGAGAGAGAGAGAGAGAGAGAGAGTTTATGCATGTTAATATGGGACATTCAGATGGACACAAAAACTCACGGATACATATTTAGAATAATAGTTATCGTTTGTGGAATATGGATGCACGTGCATTGAGGTGTTCACCCCATGTGACACCATGTTTACAATGTCCAAAATAATTTTAACATGCAACACCAAGTTCTTATTAAAAACGAATCTGATGACGATGTTTTTACTATGATATTAATTAGTTCCGAAACTAATAAAAATACTATACAATTTTGCATTGCGATAAAAATACTATTCAATTAATTAGTTGTCTAAATTTCTGAGACGAAGCTTGATGATTTTTATCATTAAGGGTTATCAGAGTATTGTCTTGATCTTTATTGTTATTTTCACAACGTTTCGGCCGATATGTCCTCCGTTTTGATTCCCAAAAGTTCACTCTGAATTGTCTAGCAGGACACATAGCGTAACTGTTATAGGCGTTGGTTGCCTAAGCTTCTAAGGAGACAATCATCTTGAGGTTGAAGGTTCAATCCTGACTGCAGGTGAGTAACAACACAGGAATACTTAACACTTGTACCCGGTTATGGCTAACGGAATCAGAACAGGTGACCCCGTGAATTCAATAAAGGACGTAGTTCGAAGTTCCTGAAGCTTCCCGAGTTCGACAAACATCTGAAGAAGGCCGGAGGACATATCGGCCGAAACGTAGTGTAAATAACAATAAAGATGAAAACAATAGTTCGAAAACCCATAATGATAAAAATAAACTAATTTCTTCAGTGCTTCAAGCAAATTATAATATATATATATATATATATATATATAATTAGACATGCAGATTTATTTCATCTGATTAAACCTAAAAAATAAAAACTGATATCAGCATATAAAAAGCATTTAGAAAAGCAGTTTATATATGACAAGCTCATGATACACACATGTGAATGCGCACTATCGACTGACTGTATAGTTTCATTTTATTCGGCCTTTCTTTTCCGTATTTTCTATCGAGTTCAATCTTTGTCATTTTTGTTGCACTGACGAACCTTTGATTCCTAATACATCAAATTAAATGTGACAGCAGGAATGTTCAAGTTTAATCTAACCTGTACGCCGCTGACGAAATGTGATAACCTTCACCTAAATGAGTCACAACACGACGAAGAAATAAACGAAGAAACGTTGCGTTACTTTCCCACCTCGTCGTTTGCATGTGTACATGGAAGATTCAAAATGAGAAATCACGCAAAGATTTGTGAGTTAAAATAATGACCTCCAGGGGAATGCAAAATAATTTGGCTTACAGATGAACAAATCCATGAATTCTGTACATTCGTAAGGATAAAATATCATAGCATTGGTTCTTTTAAGTTTCCGTTGCGGTTGCTATTAATTTGTTAACTTAACTCACACGCCAATACACACATATATGGAAGTGTTTATATGTGTGTATATAATCGAAGGATGTTTATGAGATATCGAATGGGAGACTACACAAGTTGCTCTGGAGTTTAAGTTTATTCTGTATGTGTAATACCATTAAAAAAAAAAATTTAAAATTACAGCGTATTTTGAGAAAAATATTAAAGCAAATTATGGATACAATAATAGAATTATATTTCCGCTTGTTTTTTGTTTGTTTTATTTTAATTTAAATGAAAATACTTATTTAATCTGAAAAGTCAAAGTTAATTTTCAAAAACAATGATTATATATATATATATATATATATATATATATATATATATATATATATATGTGAGTGTGTGTGTGTGTGTGTGTGTGTGTATAGGTTTGATAGATCAAATGCTAAATACTTTTAAGTTTATCCATTTAACAATTTTGATAACTACTGCCAATAAAATAATGAAGAAATTTTTTGTCTTCCCTCGATCTATTCTGTACATATGTCGTGCAATTACTTGATTTTCTGTATTTAAGCATGAATATTTGGTACTTATAATTCATTCTAAACATTTCTTTTCTAAAAAGCTTTCTCTTAGTATTTTGTTTTCTAATTCATGGAAGCGATATGAATGTATCATTGGTTTCATTACTAATACAATTATAACTCCTTTTAGCATATATATATATATATATATATTTTGATGAGACATTCTACATATTTGCGTGGTTTTGATAATAGTTGTTTAACATATCTCACACACTGTTGGTTGATTACTGAATATCTGGTTTAAAGGAATATCAGCTCTTAATACTTATTTAGTGTAAAATCCTGTTCTTCATCACTCTCTCTCAATCTTTTTCTCTCTCTCTCTCACACACACACACACACACACACACACACACACACACACACACACACCTCTATGTGATTTCAAAGCAATAATTTGTAGTAGCATCATTCTTAAACGCGTCAGAGCTCATTTATTTACACACAGTTAAATGCTTTTAAGTATGGCTTTTTAAAACTACTAATTTATATTCAGTATTGATAGTAATCGGTAGTAAAAGTTTGAAGCCTTCAATTTGACACATGGGTGTCTTTCAGATACAACCTCACCAAATCATTTTAGACTTTGGAGGAATGGTGACAATGATCCAAAACTGGAGCCATACTTACATAATTTTTTGTATTCTATAAAGAACATTGTTGGTGGGGTACCTTACTCCTCCGCATAGACGCAACCGGCGTATTCTACAACCCCAGTCGGTTGGCCTACATTGTGACTAATGGAAAGAAAATCACATAAATGTTGTTTGAAAATTAAATAGAACCACATACTATGTAAATTAGCATGTCTAAAATGTTATGAAAAGTATATGCTAGTCCACAGAGCTACCAGAAATACATATTCCTTTACACAAGGATTGCTTAGAGATTAACAGTATAGATATTTCTTTTCTATTCACCAAATTATGTAAAGTTATGTATTTATCCTCCCCACAACCAAACCCTCATTTTTCATGCAGTTTTTGTTCGTCTTACGACAAGTTCTGTGTACTGTTTCCAAACCATCATCCATTTTGCTGACTCAGTCAGTTCATCAGGGTGCTTCCTTTTCCCAGCGGTGATGCCCATGGCGTGCCCATTTGGTCATCTTCCCTTTCTTTTTGTTCCTGGCTTTGAATATGGTGAGCGTTTATGAGTGTATATGTGTGCAGATTCGAAGAATCTTGCTCATTGGATAACAAATGGAATTGAGGCATACCCTAGGTAGAGGTCGTTTTACATGAATTACCCAAATCATTCTTAGGTCTTGAATCACTGGTCTTTTGGAAATAGATTTTCAACTTCAGATTTGGAGAAAAGAAATGGATTTGAAACTGATGCATGCCAGTCTTTAGATAATGGATTTATATATCACACAATGTTAAATGTTTTTTTTATAACTCCCTCGATCCCTTTCATTCTGTCTGTCCTTCTGTACCTCTACCTTTCGGTGTATATCTGTCAGTATATTTCACATACACACACACTATATATAAGAAAATGAAACGACAGTGTATAATAGAGTAAGTTAAGTTGGCAACCGTGGTCAAGGGCGACATGCACGCTTTTTTTTTGTAGCAACTAAATAGAGGTGTAGGGAAGGTTTCTACTTCCTTTCCCTGGATTGCCCCACTTTACCCTTGAT
Organism: Sepioteuthis lessoniana; assembly: GCA_963585895.1. NCBI lineage: Eukaryota > Metazoa > Mollusca > Cephalopoda > Myopsida > Loliginidae > Sepioteuthis > Sepioteuthis lessoniana. Next base: position 27,419,537 of record OY757912.1, on the reverse strand, counting down.
ATGAACCTTATAATACTCAGTATTAACGAAGGCGGTATCAAGCACCATTTTCGAGTGTTCGGTATGACAACGTGAGATTGAACCCCGATTTCCCGGGCCATTGGTGAATATTCAACCCACTAGGCCAATGGGCTAGTATATAGGCTTATCCAAAATTCATTGTCAAGTGAACTCTAATTCAGTCGAATATAAAGCATACAGCACCATCATCGCCCAGAGAAACGAAGCCGAAAAGATTTTTAAAAATGTATCCTCTTTCTCAAGAAAATGTAAATATTATCTACATAATTTGCACAAATTATTTAGAATTCCTGGAAAATCTTCAGTATAAAGCACCAATCAAGAGATGTATTTCTACTATCTGTTATGCTATTAGCATACTCTTAAAAATTTTAGAGACTTTTTAGCAAGCCACAATATCTGATACATCAGGGTAACTCAAAATAAAATCACGAGGTAAATAATAAAAACTAGGAAACATCGTGGTTACAGTAATAGAAATAGATTATGTTGTAAACTCATGAAACACACAGATTTTTTTTAACAAATAAGACTTTTAAAATCTAGAACTAATCAAACTGTATTAAGGAAAGAGTATTTAGTGTTTAGAATACACATTATTTCAAACAATATTTTGGGAAATTGAAATTAAAATACAACTTTTGAACAGATGAATATAGGCAGAGAATAAGATCGTAAAACCAGAATAAATTACTCCCAGTTGAATAGCATTTCCTTCTAAAAGATCACGTCTTTAGCAGTGACGCTAAATTTAGTATAATATTAAAAAAAAATATCTAATGACGTCAAATCTATTTTGGAAACCCATGAATATAGATGGATATTGCGTCTAGAAAATTTAACCCCCAAAGTATTTAGTAACGAATAAAACCACTCCAAAATAATTACGTCCTAATCTTCCAACACCAAGTCAAACATCGAATAATAAAAATAGGAGTAAAAAGAAGAATCGAGTTTTCCGTACTAGTGTTTGCTGGTGCTCTTTCACTGTAGTATGAGCGACAGGAATTTCCTCAAGCCAACAAGATTTTTCAGAGTATTCTAGCCGGTCTTAATAATCTTGTAGTCTGTATGGTCTTCATTATTTCTCTGGTTTCTGGTTCCTCCACTACTTTTTGGGAACGGTCTAAAATCACCAGTTACATTATTTATCAGGATCACACTCATCTTACTCAGATATTTAAGCTCTCTAGCAAGATCCATTTACTTAACTTTTCCCTTTCTTTCTTTCTTTTTTTTACGCTGTGGTCCGCAAGAACTGCAATATCAACTTGATGCGAAGTACTCTATTTTTGTTAATTAACACTTGGTCTAATCATTTAGCTGGGATTATTATTATAATTATTATAATTCCTTCAGTATTTCTTACATCAACATTAGTTTATGGTCTTTCCCTGGGGAAATAAAAATTACTAATTATTTAAAAATATTTCTAATCATATTAATTATTGTAATGTTTCTGAGAATGTTCGATTTCAAAAAAAAAAAAAAGAAAAGGAAACGCAGCTCCATTTTCTGTTCTTCTACAAGGTTGATTTTGGCATTTTATATCCCAGTAAGACTTCTATGCCATTAATCACAGCAGCTACACCCGCCAAAAAAAATCAAATAAAAAAAAAGCTTAATCGGGTCCTGTGTAGTTTGAAATGTAATCAGTGTTAGTAATATGCTAATGGTAAGGATTATTAACAAATTATCAAAACTTTCAACAACGTCTATGTATCACTTTTGTCTTTAAAGACACCCATTAGAAATTTACACACACACACACACATATATATATATAAACATGCATATGTGTGTATATACATTTAAGCATATTCGGATATAAAAACATGCATCATATTAACGATTTATTAAAGTGGGCATAAACAGAGATATAAAAACATATATGATTTTATAGACAGAAAAGCTTCTGCGTATATATATATATATATATATATATATATATATATATATATATATATATATATATATATATATATATAAAGAGAGAGGGAGAGAGAGGGGGTTGCAGTTATCTGGGATTACATGTTATACATTTACGGCATAATTGAGATTATCTTTCTTTCGGTTTTTATCATTATTTCACGGAATTGCTGCTTATTTAACATAATGCAATTTGCAATATTTATGAACGTGTTTTTCAACATTAAAAAGAAGGACCTCTTTTATCTCAAAATGAGATGCACCCATATGGAATACTGAATATTTCTAGCTGTATGTTCACCGTTTTAATGTAATTTTATTCATTTTGATTACGAGTTTGTTCAGTTTTTCAAAGATATCTTCCTTTACTTAGAAATTCGGATCCGAACTTGAAAAGAGTTTCATGGCTAATAATGCGTTTATTTTCAATTTAAAGTAGTTTACTCGCATTATGCGATGATTCAGAGATTAAACAAATCGATATTTTTTGTTTGATCAAGTTATTAACATTTACGGATAAGGATCGCTTCTATGATTATATTTATTATTTCTTTGACTTTTTACTGGATACAAGATTTCCATGATAAAGAAATTTTTGGCATGAAAAAATCTTTAGCCAATCAAATTAAAAATGAAACAAACTCAAATTGTCTATAAATATTTTAAATCATTGGAATGTCCTCATAAGAGATGATGTTTAAAAAAAAAAAACAAAAAAAACAAAAAAAACTATAATGTTGTCGTAGTGCCATGCGAAGTAATTCTTTTTCATAACATGTCACAGGAGAATGAGGAGTACTTGTTATTGCCTATTTCATCTTTCTAAAAGGTGATGATTTTTACTGGGGTACATTAAACCAGCAACAAAGAATGACTCCCAAAATCAAAATGGCTCGAGATCGTTAAATGTAATGTGCCAGGAAGGAATCTCACTTTTTGTCCATCCATATATTTATATGTTAATCATCACATGTGATTTTGGAGGGACGGGGCCTAACATGTATTACCTCAGGAAATGGCCTCAGCGACCCGAGTTCAAATCCTGAATGAAGCCGCTTGCGTTTTACTTCACGCAAATGCCATTTGGAAAGATATGAATCAGTCTTTTCAACTAGCCCTGGACTTCTCGTCTTCGAGAAATAAATCTCTGGATTAAAAAAAAAAACCTTTAAAAAACGACCTCGGGTCACCTCTAGTACGCAGCGGAGGGGTTGGGTTAATAAAATCATGTCTTATTTTTCAATCATTCTTCCTGTTCATTTAGATTACCTAGTCATATCAGAATAGGTTTTTGATGACATAGTCATGGATTCGGCCTAACTTAACTGTAACATAATTCAGCAAGTAATATGATAACCTTCGTACGAGATGCAACGTAGACATTATCTACCGTGTCAAATCTCAGCAATGAACGATTATAATAAATCAGATATATTTATCCAGTAAAATACATCAGAGAACTTAACAAGTTCTAGAATCAATTACGACTGAATGAATTTAATTTCAAATCAACCATTGTTGGTTATCAAATGCCAAATCCTGTTTATACGTATATATTAAATATATGTGATTTGTAAATACATTTTATAGATAACAGTTTTAAATGAACCTGTGCTCGTTTTCTTTTTGGCACATAGTTAAATGGCTCCAATAATAGCTATATATAATTATTCATTTGCTTACGCACAGTTTAATGATTTCAAGTATTGCTTATTAAACGTTGACACAGAGTTTGTTGGCTATATAATTTTTAAATGAGTTACAATTAATTTATTTGCATATTAGAGTTGCTATTGTTTAACACAGTTATATAGTTTCAATTACTGCTCTCAAATAATTTTGATTTTATTCACTGTTAATCATTTGTTAGCACACTGAAGTTCTTAGAAGTATTGCTATTTAATAATAATTATTCTATTCGGCACGATTAATGCATTTGCACACAGTCAGATGGTTTCTAGTATTGCTATGTAATACCAATAATTTAGTTCAGGTACACAGTTAAAGAAGTCCAAGTATTATTATTGAATCCCTTTTGATTATGTTCAAGATGACCCATTCGTTTGCACACCGTTAAATAGATTCAAGCATGACTATGTATTGCTAAAATTCAATTAAACAGACATTTGTTAAACATCAATCATTTGTTAACACAAAATCAATTGATCAAATAGTTCTATTTAAAACAATTCAATTTAGCATACATCATTTGTGTGCACTCATTTTATTTGTCAAAAAGTGATATTTAACTCGTAGAAAGGGACCCTATCAGGTGCTACCAACCCGGGACAGAGTGCACCTAGGAACAATAGCAATGAAGGAGTACTCTGCATTCCCTAAAGCTCAATCATCACTGTAGCCTCACCATCAGATTGTTTACTGTTTTTTCCAGAGTACTCTTTTGGAGGTGTATTCTCCAGCCCCAGCCGATTGAGCAGTTGCATCAATTAAATTTTGGGGTATTCATGTTTTCTGTAAATATTATAACATTTATGTACTGAAATGTAAGAATAATCTGTATTTGTGATGATGCCCCGATTTCTTGGAAGAATCTTTATTTTTGTCATGATGCCCCAATTTCATAGAAATTAGGGTTTATGGTAGATTCATCGATCCAGTCTACTGATTTTGAAGTAAGCATGTTTCCTAGACTGACTTTTCTTACCAATGATAAGGAGACACTTCTGCCCAATGAAATCATTGTTTGTGGGGCTTAAAAGAGACATTTCTTCTTTACTGAAAAGCATTTGTCCGAAAACAGAAACACAAACAATCACATGGAAAGTTTGAATTTCGTACATCGAATTCATTTCATGAGACAATAACTGTTATGCCACCTGTTTTATTCATCGAAAATGGAAAATGATTATGCATAAAAATAATTCAAGTTTTAAAAGTATCCTCATTCATCAAACCTACACCCAAAGAAATTAAGAAGTACTCATCACTCACATTCTATTCCACTTGAGTATGATTTACCTGCTTCATAAAAAAATGGTTGGATTTTAAAGTGGGTAAGAAGTTTTTGCTTCAGTTTGGTTCTTGGCTCTGCAGATAGTTTTACAAAAAACTGGGGCCAGAATACCTACTTAAGAAGAACACACCTCTTGCTTCCCGCATGAAAGGTGACGTTTTTGGAAGTTTCTGTATTGGTTAAAGCAGACAGAAAAAGGCATTGGCCTATTTATGAACTCAGATAAAACAGAGTTCCTATGTTTTAAAAAAATATCGCTATATTCACATTAAATGGCATGCTACTGAATATAGTAGACCAATAAATATACCTTAGTAGCAATATCTCATCTTCAGAATATGAAGAACATAAACGCATAGGAAAGGCATTTACTATACTGGAGAGGATGTCGATCATGTACAGTTCTAATTTCTCTGATAAAATAAGTCGGGAATTTTTTCAAACTGCAGTCTTCGTCATTACTACTCTACGGTAATATCATATGGAAATTAACGAAACGCCCAGAGAAAAAAAAAACAGATAGAAACTACACATGCTGTTCTGAACAAATCCTGAGAGCACAACGCCAGAAAATTGCATTATATAGCTACTTACTCCCATCTCATAAGTCTTACAACTTAGTCAAACAAAACATATTGAACACTGATGGAGAAAAGTAAGTACGAACTCATAAGCGTCCTTCTCTCGTGTACTTCTACACATTGATACACCAGCGTTAACAGAGCAGTGAAAAACGATATATCTAAGCTTTATGCAGATACTGGGTGCCTTGTAGGTAACCTGCCAAAAAAAAAAATAAAAAATAGGCGATACGGATCGATGATGCGAGTGAGATAGATTTCAGGGAATCTGTGCTGTCAACGTGACTTGATGATGATGAAGATACTTTTCGGATTAAGTTACACCCTTTCGTCACAATCCTCTGATCTATTTGAAATATGGCGCCAAAGACACTTGATGGCGTACGGGTTGCAGAGAATTGTCTCATTGTTGTTTACCTGCCCCGACCCCGAGAAAGTTTAGCGAGATGGCCTGCCGATTTCCTTTCCGAAACTACAGAATTAACGCAGAAGATATGACATATGGAGTCTTTTATCAATTAAATGAATGCATTTAGATCACAAATGAACCAAGTTTTAAAAGAAAAGGAAACTGAATATCGATTTTTTGCAGAAATGTTTCTTTAAACAATAAGGCCTTTATTTCGGGCGAGAGCAGTGTTTTTGTATACTCTATAACGCCAATATTTTCGGCATGACAGTATTTTAATTTAAAACGTAAGATAGCTATTTTAGGTTGAACACTATTTTAGTGATAGTTGACCACTGTGAAAATCAAAGAAAACAAAAAGAGTAATACGTACTTAGATCTAGCCTGAGAGTTACAAAAGCTTTGGTACTTGAATAGATGGTAATAGTAATTTTAATTGATTCACTCGGAACGATTCTTAAAGACTTGGTAAAGGTGTGCTGGACTTAGAAATCGGAGAAAAAAAAGCAGAGACCATCTAAACTACAGCATTGTTTTCGACCAAAACACTAAAAAGAATCTTGGAGACTTGAGGAGACTTGCCATAATTCAGACTTCATCGAAAGACCATCAGCTAACGCTGGTTTAAAAAAATTGCCGGATATAGTTATAATAACAATGTTAATAGTTTTAACAATGATGTTTATTTTACAGAGATAATTCAGAGGTTGTACTTTCCAGGAATTATAAAAGAAATCTAATCAAATATTTCGGCATCTCAAAAGTGTGCTGTACACTAATGTAAATTTTAGGTGTATAACTATTCGGTACAAGGAAGCAAATTGTTGAATATTTGAAAACTTTAATCGTAATTTCATCAAAATTAAATCATTGCAAATATTTTATAAAAAAAAGTTGTATTTCTTATTATGTTTTAATATATTAGTAAGATGGGTCTTAATTATATCCAACATCGATGGGGTGATCTGAAGATGAACATTTCTAAAGCAGAAGTGGTAAAAAAATATGCAGGCTACCTTGCTGAAGAAAGAGAGTTATAGAGTATATGTCATTTAATGAAGTAAAGCTCTTCTACCTAAATATCTTGTTCCTGCCTCAAGTAACTCAGCATGACCTATCGTATTTTATGTGAAGAGAATGTGGACAGCGCAATGTAACCCCCACTGGCATGAGAGATGCCATACTTGACGAGGAACTATAGCGAACGTACCGGCGAAAGAAAATCATTTATATCCATGAACATTTTAGAGGTGTTCGTGGTTAAGCGTTTAAGAAATAGACTCAGTGACAGGAGTTCAACTCCTGGACAAATCTGTTTATGTTTCACTCTTTTTTAATACCTTTTGGGAAGGCATGAAAATATCCTTTCCCCATCGCCCAGGCAAGAGTAAATATTTGAGGAAACTGTGTTCTTCAGCCTTTGAACAGCAACCAGATCGAAAACTCTGGATTCAAAACGGTGGCAATCCGGTTATAATGTGTCCTTGTATAACAAGCTGGCTATGCCGGTGATGTAGGATAAAAATCTACTTCCAGCCACACATCTAGACGTTCTATAAAAGTTCATTTACAACCCAGGAAATATCACAATTTTATGAACAGAATACTAAAATCAACTTTAATTGTGTTTTTTTTTTTTAACAATATTCAATGGTACATTTTTTTTCCGATTGTTCTTTTCAGTTTGATAATTTTAAACTTTACAATTTAGCATTTATTCTCGACTGTCTATTAAGGTATACACAGAATCAATTGATACAGAAATAATGATCATGAAGCATTTTATTGATCTCTACACACATATGACCTGCATTCATATTTGAGAATTTCAAGTAAAAAACTTCATACAGCATTTCAAAATATTCACGTTGTTGGCAGCGCCTTGACTGCATACCCAACCGAGAGATAATACCTCAAGAAAACGTTTCCTTGTTTATAACATTAAATTGCATTCAAGAGTGAGGGTCCAGTTCTATCACATTGCTGTGTGTGTTGTGGCTCCTTCGTTGCCACTACTCCTAGCTCCCTACCTTCCCTGGAAGTTTGCACCTTTTACGAACCAAACTCTTCGTCGAAAGATGATTGAGACACTCAAGTGTTTACTTGTTTAAAATGCTAGCGAGAATACATTTTTGTATTGTTTGTACGGTTAAAAATATGCTAAATTTTCATTTCAGGTATAAATGGAATCAATAAAAAAATAAATCCTAACCATGATACATTTTTTCTATTTTATTCTATGCCCAGAATTCATATTTAAAAGCTTCCTACCATATTTCGAAATACACAACCTTCACCTTGTTGTTTGAGCCTAGCATATATACCATGCATCCTGGTAATACGGAGGTGTCCGTGGTGTAATGGTTATCGTCGCAGGATATGGACACGGCGAGACGAGTTCAAATCCTGGACCTGACTAATTGCATTTCACATCGTACTAATACCCTTGGGAAGGAATGAATCCAATTATTCTCCCTCCAGCTATGGGTAAATAGTAGGGCAGACTAGGTTCTTCAGCCTTGGTAAGGCAACAAGTCTAGGAGAAGGAAAACTCTGAATTCAAACCCGATAATCTCCGCTTAAAAAATGGACCTTGTGTCATATCCTGCCCGACTGGAGGGGTTGGTAAATATGATCCTGGTAATACTGCAATAAAAGGTTATTCTGGGTAAATCATCAAATAGCATTCGATGATGAGGCTCCACTTCTGAAGTATTTGAGCTTAAGGATTTACCACTTCGTTGCAATTTCTACCTTCTGTCTTGGAGTGTCGGTTACTGTTAGCATACTATGCTTGAAATAATGAAGAATTTATCTTTTAAAAATGATTGTCAAAATACTGCTATGTACCTTATATCAGCCAAGACAATTATTTCCTAATTGCAACATAGACATATCTTGCAAAACTAGTCAACTAAGCAACGTATATATACATATATACATAAAACCAGTCAACCAACAAACGAACCAGCATCTTAACAAAGGATACAGGTTTATATTTTAGGGGATTTAAGTGTATATTCGTGATTCTATATAAGTTGGCGAGACGAAGTTCAAAAAATATATACTGAAGCTGTTGAAAAAAAAAAAAGAAGGAGGATTTTCGCGAAGAGTAAAATAATCTCAATAACCCGGCTCCATTTTAAAACGAAGTCGCATTTTTTTTTCAGTTCTTTTCTCGTCTTGTAGAAACATGTTTCTGGCTGAACTATTTATTCTGCAAAATTATTCTTTTCGGCGAAAAATATCACACTTGATTATTGAACAATATCATGCATAATCTATTTTTTCCACCTTGAAAGTTCTTACTCGATTTTTATTCACTTTTTGTAATTACTTTCACCCCAGTTACATTTTTACGCACACAGGCACTTTCAGATATTGAGCAGTGAAGCCACAGTCTTTTCCTTGATTAGGTAGTTCGATGCATAGCTAAGCTTAGGTCAGATCACACCATATGCAAAAAAGTAGAGAAAACTTACAAGCATTTGATCTATTCGTGAGGGAATATGAAATTCAGGTAATGGTATTTTTTTAGAGATTTTAAAATTCTGGGGAAAAGGACATGGGTGAACAAAAACGTTCGATAAAATTGTATCCAAAATGAATATAAGAATAGTCCGAGGAAAATAAAATGAAATAATCACCAAAGAAGTGAAGCAATAAAGAAAAAAATGTACCAAAAGGCAAGACATTACAACAAGACACGCGAGCGTAGTTAATATGAAGTAAGCATTGAATATATATATATATATATATATATATATATATATATCTTAAAAGTTCATAAACTTGCCAAGATATCCATATTCAAAGTGACCGAAAGAATCTTTTTTCAACATATTCCTCCATCTGTTTCACAAACAGCTTAATTGGATCTGCATGCTCTTGGGTCACTTTTTTTTTCTTTTTTTCTTTTTTAAAAAAGTCAAATTCAGCAGGAATGAAGCCATCATATTATCATTTCAGTCAGTGAAATTATAAGCACACCCACCTACAGACACAAACATATGAGTGTGCGTGCGTGCGTGCGTGTGTGTATGTGTGTGTGGTCTGCTTTACAATTTAGATGCGACTCTTCGGAGATTGGATTCATGATTTTTCCTTGAAATTTAAGGCGAAATTTATGCAAATTATTCTAGATGGAATTAAAATTCCACAACCGAATTAATAAAGTATGCTCATCACTTGATTTTCCGGGTTATATTCTGTGGCATATATTGAAAATCGAATCTATAACAAAGGCCATGTTAACAAAAACCATGTTATTTTGAGGGAGGTGACCCAAATCGATTGTTATTGGTCAATAAGTGGTTTTGACTTTTTGAACTTTCGGTTAGTGATACGAAGTGTAATAATGTCAGTTGAGTTTATATTAACTCACGAATTTTCGTCTCCTATTTCTCACTCGAACACACTATTTTTTTTTTACA
>OY757912.1:27394190-27401690 GCA_963585895.1 Sepioteuthis lessoniana | reverse complement strand
GGTTGAGCACGATCCATGGTCTCGTGACTGTCAACGGGCGATAAATCTGTTCAAATACGCGCTTTAATTGCAGAAAATAGAAAACTGATTCTTTTAGGTGCCATAAATTTTGTCATTCAGTGGGTGTTACATGTGAGAAAAGCGTTGCTTATTTAACTTTGGGTATTTCATCAATCTATCGGCTAATAAATTAATCGCTCAGAATAAAACTACATAAGAAATATTGTAGATACTTTCTTAGTTTAAGTAAGCCAAAGAGAAGGATTTTTTTCGTTGTTCTTTGAATGATTGGAAACGCTTAAGCAATACAGTGGTTAGTATGTTCAGTTGCTGGATAAATATATAGTTATTAATCTTCAAGTTTTAATCCAAGTTTAATTCTTTCTCGGACCTTTTTCTTTCAAATGGAAAATACGTTAATCATCTTGCTGTTAAATTGCCTCTCTTATGGATCAAATAGCCCAAATATTTTATTATTGTTACATGTGTGTGCTAAAGAAGTGGAAACTTGTATAACTAATACTTATTGAATGACCATGTTTACAGAATGGTTTCTGAGAAAAAATTTCTCCCACATTTTTACATGAGACACCTCTTTTGAACAAACTTAATTTCCGTTCATCTCAAATAAATTAATTGAATATTAAAATACAAAACTTGTATGTTTAATCTCTACGATTCTTGATCAAGTTGGGAACATTTTGGTAGCTCTAATAAATTGTACGGGTTAACTCCTCCATAATGAGCAGGATGAGACACAAGGTTTATTTCTCTGTGGAGAACAGTAAATTTGTATTTACACTTTTCCCCCTAAAGTGCTAGTCTTCGAAAGGCTACAGAACCTAATCTTCCCTTCTATTTTCCCATAGAACAATAATAAATTTCTTGATGCCTAGACTTATTTATTGCGTTCACCCTCCAACTATATATATATATATATATTATGAGAGTTTTGGTCCTCAGTAAATCACTATGTGGTTTTGTGTCGAACCAATGGTACTTGATACATCCTTGCTTAACACTCAGCATTATAAAGGGTAAAGTGGAACAATCCAGGGAAAGGAGTAGCGCCCTCCCCTACACCTCGGTGTAGCAACTATTGAAACGGAGCCTTCTGGTACTATTTACCAACCCCTCCGCTCGGGCAGGATATGACACAAGGTCAATTTTTTAAGCGGAGTTTAACAGGTTTGAATTCAGAGTTTTCCTTCTCCTAGACTAGTTGCCTCACCAAGGCTGAAGAACCTAGTCTGTCCTACTATTTACCCATAGCTGGAGGGAGAATAAGGGGGTTCATACCTTTCCCAAGGGTATTTGCCCGAAAGTGAACGTAATAGCGCGACTGGAGTACGAACTCGCGTACTACGATTCCGCAGTTCATCGCTTTAACCATTACACCACGAGGAGCCTTCTGGTAGCCCTCGATTAAGGTCGCCAAATTTACTTTATATATATATATATATATATATATATATATATATATATATATATATATATATATATATATATATATATATATATATATATATATATATATATATATATAAGCACATTTACAGTAGTGTTTATCGTCGTAGGAAATGAGATAGGTGATCTGAATTCAGATCCTAAATGAGGTATTTTGCATTTTTCTACGCTCTAATGCTCTTTATCAATAAAAGGAATACACCTCTTCTTTCACCACTTATGTGTTCATAGTAGGATAACCAAAATATGAATATCGATAATCAATATATGCAAGTATTTTTAAAGCACAGCAAACTCCTGAACGTTTTTTCACTCCCGGCTTTGGTTTTGACCATCGAAACAAAGTAAGCTCTATCTACCACAGACCATCTCTCAAAAGCCATAATATAAATCAGATATATACATGTTGAGTATGATATCTTCATTTAACACGACGAAACTAATGGCTTTTTAAACGGCGTTGATTCGACTCTAGTTGATCAGTTTTCTATTAGCAAGTGAAGATGACATTTTGAAGAAAGGGCCCAATGTTCTCCTTGTTCGGTTGACGTTATCTGTATATGCAACAATAGTTACAAAAGAAACGTTTCAACACTTCAATAAAGTGAAGTTGACGAAAACAATTTTTTTTCAAAAGAAATGAAAGGAAAATAACAACTTCGATATCAATTCGTTTTACATTTGAATGAAAATATATCATCACTTTTACTCTTTTCTTTCTTAAGTTGTTTTCAGTGAGACAGTGAGAAATATACTATTAGGATTTATTCATTTGGAAATATCCGCGTGAATATTCTTACTCGTTATTCATGAAATTATGAATATTTCATAAAAGCCAATTAAATCATTTCTTCCTCTTAGTCTAATCGCCTACATCTTAATGTGCTACTTCCTTTACAATAGACATCAATATCAATATATCAGCACGCTCTTCCTGGTTTAGAAAAATATGTTCTACAGGCTATCTTGTTATTACAAAGTGGTTGGTTGCAATTCGATCAAACAAGTTTGTGTGAGTGTGTGTATATGCATGTGTGCGTGCGTGTGTGTGAATGTTCTTTATATAGCGATCTCTCTCTCTCTCTCTCTCTCTATATATATATATATATATATATATACGTTTGCAAGTACAAAGATGAATTAAATATTCGGTAACCTGAAACAATTATTAGATAAATTGTGGTCTAAGTTATTACTACTATGCAGTTTCCCAATCTATGAAATATACAGTATTTTAAGCATTTCAAGAAAGGAAGATATTATGTTTAAAATAATTCATGTTTTTTAATTTTTTTTATAATTTAGGTTACGGATCAATTAACCTATGTATATTCTACCTGGTAAGTTGTCTTAGTGAGATTTATATGAAGACAGAAAAAAAAAATATATATATACATATATATATTATATATATATATATATATATATATATATATATATATATATATATATATATTATTTTTAGTTTATACCGGGAAGGACTGGCTATTGTGTATTAGTTGTACATAGATACTGACTTGACATCAGGGTCAATATATGAATATTATTAGGAAAATGATTTTAGTCTCTTTGGTGTGAAATAAATTCTGAGATTATATATATATATATATATATATATATATATATATATATATATATATGAAAGGGAGAGAGAGAATGGTGTTAGGGGTAACTTTTGAAAAGTCTAAATAGTGGATGGATTTACCGTTTTGAAAAAATCCACATCCATGATTAAGAATGCCTCATAAAACTGACTGTAAAATGAAGAACCATTTTTTTATGTAAAATTCTCTTATAATTTTTTTTTCTATAAGTTTCATCTTTTTTATTTTTAAATTTCGCAACGTGCACACACACACACACATATATATATATATATATATATATATATATATATATATATATATATATATATATATATGGTGTTAAGGGTAACCTTTACTTGATTGAACCCAGGTCTCCCGGGCAATTGGCGAGCACACTAACCGCTTGGCCAATGTTATTCCCGTAAGGCCAACGGTATAAAATGTTAACTTATTCCCGAGCGAATAGAAAATATACTAAACTGATCAGTCATAACGTTTTTTTCTTTTAATTAGGTTATTTAATTTTTGTGTTTAAATTGCCATTCCTGAGCATTTCATACTAGCATAAAATTATCTCAATTTTTCATATTGCAAACTTTGCGTTAATTATAACAATTTTTATTGATAATGCTGTGCCTTTCTTCTTAATCTATCGGGGAAATCTTGTTCTTATCCATAATAAAGATAGTGACTTAAAACATGCATTTTTCAGCGGAAAACGGGCTGTATCCAACATTGTCATATTCCTCTCCTGCATCTCTATTAGGTGTTTTGGCAATTCAGAGCCATTACTTTTGGATCAACCTTTTTATATTAGGAAAAGTGTACATTACAATAACATGTGTATGAGTATGTGAGAAATATATATTTACCAACCCTCCTCCCGGGCAGGATATGACACAAGGTCAATTTTTAAATGGAGTTTTCCTTCTCCTAGACTAGTTACCTCACCAAGGCTGAAGAACCTAGTCTGTCCTACTTTTTACCCATAGCTGGAGGGAGAATAATTGGATTTATACCTTTCCCATGGGTATTAGTTCTATGTGAAATGCAATCAGTCTTGTCCAAGATTTGAACTCGTGTTGCAGTGTCCATTTCCTACGACGATAACAATTACACAACGGGCACCTCCATAAGTATGTGTGAAATAGAGATGAATTTATCTATACACGTATATATAGACCTATGATGCTCATATTCACGGTATACAAAGTGGACAGCTTCTGTTACTTTTAGTAACCAAGAATTGAAAATCTGATAAAGTATATTGTTTCATTTTGTTAAGTACAAAAGCGATGGTGATACTGAATATAAACCATGATAGTTCTATTCAATGGGAATCGAACTTTACTTGAAAGAGGAAATCATGGCGTTACTTCAAAAGATGGCTCACCAACGAAACAAAGTTATCTTTTTTTTCTTTTTTTTTTTTTTTTTTGAAGCACGTTGTAAATAAAACCGAATGAGAATGTACTCTATTCACAAAGCGAAAAATACCAATAATCGGCACATCGATTTTGCATTCATCTTTTATGATCGACGTCTTTTTTCTTCTTCTGTTTTGCTGTCTGATCGAATATATTTATATGACAGCATTTTATGATAAGAAATGATGTGTGATATATGCCAAACCAGAAATAGGCGTTTTTATATCATTTAGACAAAGTTTGATGGTTATTGTACATTCTACTAACAATGATACAAACAATAAAGCTTGTTGATAAACACGTTGAATTTAGGTGGCAGTAGCAAAGTTCTTGATATATATGTAGATGGGCATCTTAATCCCTTTCAACCAATGAATCAAATATTAGGCAAAAAGGTAGTTAAATAGTTATAACACAGTTTTCGTTGTATATGGCTATTTGCTTTAGTCCATAAAGTTATTAGATGGTCATATTTTAGATATATTTGGAAAAAAATGGAGTGAAAACCGTAAACTAGATAAGGAATCAGGGGAAAAATGCAAACGACCCCAGCTGTCTACACATAAATCAACTCTTATTTCTTACTTTTTATATACGGTTCTGTCGGTTGGGGCAATAGAATATGTCGACTATTTCTAAGTAGAGAGGTAAGATGCTTAATGTTGCCACTAGTTAGCCATCATTGGTGACCCGTATAATTAGTAGTCAGGTGCCCTGCAACCCTTCACTTAGACTTCTTCTTGGGTTTAATACGTGAACAGAGAGAACCTATCCAATCAGTCGATTGATAATGTCAGCCTTTGGCTAAAAGTCAAAAGCGTCGAGAGAAATAGTTAATTAAAATTATTTCTACCAGTTTATTAATATGAATTAAATAAATGAAAACTATTTCTACTAATATATATGAGATCATGTATACAATAAAAAAACATTAAATTGCCCACAAGGTTTGATATGCTATTAAACATAGAAAAAGCCATCATATTCTTTATATAAACGGTATCTATCTAGCTCTCTCACCCCAATTGGTATGGACTATAGAAAACGTCGACTTCATCTCTGTAATGAGGTAAGACCCTTCCTCGATAAGTATCCTCGGTATGACCCTAATTTCATCTTACAATCATTTTGGATGGAAACTTAATTTAATTCATAAGCCAAGCATACAAGGATTTTTTTCTTGTGGAATATTATACTTTCAAAATAGATAATCACAAACATAACTTATCTAACTCTAATCAAATTAAAATCTATATTTTACTGTCGACGATGATTAGAATATGTTGATTGTATATCCTGTAGAGAAGTAATACCTACCTACCTACCTACCTACCTCGAAAAAGAGGTATCCTGGGAAAGACACTAAACATGCATTTTGAGGTGACTGTTACATCTGGAAAATGTGGAGTACTATTTCACAGTCATTATTTCCAAGACAACTCTGATCCAGAGTGGTACTACCTGTTCTGGTCAAATTGAGTGTTCAAATAGATCCCTTTGACAATATTTGACTTACAAAAGAATATTCAATATCATGTAACAATGAGTGAAAAATAAAAGAAAACTTCATTAAATAAATAGATAGATATAAACATGTAATGAACGCAATCCTCAAACATCTTTGCTTGACATAACCTAAGATGGGTTGGCGTACATTTAAAATCCATCAACTGAATTCCGCAACAAAAAATTTGAATATGTAAAAATGAAATTGGGAATTATTTTCTGTGCACTTTAGCAATTTTGAGAAAATAGTAGGACTTAATCATTTGATCTGATTGTATAGCGATCCACAAGAAAAAACAATTTTCTTGTATCCTATCTCATTTGAAATTAAAATTTATAAAAATGTTAACAGTTTCTACTTATTTGTGGTATACCCACAGACATACACACAATCTTTCTCTGTCTCTCTGTCTCTCTCAGCCTATATATATATATATATATATATATATATGTGTGTGTGTGTGTATGTCAACTATATTGAAAACGTAAACTCACCCTAATTAATCAAAGATAAGTACATCACTATTTCTTCAAATTAATAACAATGGCGTCTTAGCTGTATTATTGAAAAAAAAAATTGTTAATAACGTTTATAAAGAAACTAATGAAAAAAAAGGGCACTTACTCGAATCAAATATCGAAATCTAGTATGGAAACAAGAAAACAAAAATAATAAAACACAACCGACGCAGTATGTAAGAAGTACATTTTTTTTTTTTTTTCTTATAGATAAATCAAGATTGGTGTTTCTGCAATGCTAGTAGGTACACACATAAAGATTCTAACACACGAAATACCACTCATCTACACACACACACACACACATATATATATATATATATATATATATATATATATATATATATATATTATGTAAAATAATAGTCCAGAGACAGTGAGCTCTAAATAAGTCAGATATGGAACATATTCGAAGTTTCATATAAATCTACAGGAGTGCTCGATGTATATCAAAAATATGTACATATAAATCTCATCCAGAGCTTCTCTTTCTGTAATATAAGAGGAAAGGAAACTTAATGGACTATCATCATACTTTTAGAATTTATGATTATGAATTATTCCGAGATTAACCATATAATCTAATATCAGTTAAACGAACAGTAGACGGAGGTAGATAATAAAATAGTAAAATTCTGATGCACAAATTAAAGTAAGAATAAAGTTGAGTAGTGATGAAAGGATACTTCTGTTGCCGGAATTACTTCGGGAGTTACAGAAGGAATAGTCTGGAATTGGAAATAGACTTATTCATGACATTCTAAAATGAGATATAGATTACAACCCCCCCCCCAAAAAAAAAAACCAATAGATATATATTTTCGTAAAATGAAAGGTCAAATAGGAAAATATACTAGTGAACACATGAAAAAAAAATATGGATTATAAATGTAAAAAATAAAAGACATAAATTGTAATAAGATACCGATATTAAAATCCAAGGCATGGTTATGGCGACAAGGTTTAGCCCGGTTCTTTTTCCTGTTCTATTTGTT
>OY757912.1:27364190-27391690 GCA_963585895.1 Sepioteuthis lessoniana | reverse complement strand
TTTGATTGGTTATGGCTTATTCTTTTCTCTCTCTGGTTATCGGTAGTTTTTAGAAAAAGCTGGATTCCTTTGAATTGTTAAAGCAGCCTGTTTGGGGAATGAAAATCTTCAACTTTAAAAACTAAAGACTGCTGTTTGGGTAAACCTGTCGCCCATTGGTGCACCATTATTGTGTTAATAGGCTCGTCTAGAAAGCGTCACTGGACCTACACAGGCGTTCCCAACTAAAAGCAAATCAACTGTTTAGGTATATAAACAGTTAATTCACTAATTGTTCAATTTCCAGACGTCTGGGTAATCAATTGCATGATCTATCTATCTATATATCAATAATTATTTAACTATCCTATTCGCACAAAGATTGTTGTAATAGCTCTACCAAATGTAGATACCGAAAATAATAACACAGATATGTTTGCGTGATATTGATAGTTGTATCCGAAATACAACGAAGTCCTATGTGTGCTTTCTTTCATTCTTGGAAGAATCGGTTAACTCTGGAGGTTCGAAAATGCCGTATTCCAAAAGAATGGATTGATCTGTTTGTATGGAAGATAATAGTAGCTCAATACTCAAAAGTAGAAGAAATGTATGAATAATTATATGAAGCCATGTGAGCCTTTGTGAAGTTCAATGACCTAATTTTGTTATATAATAATGTTGATCTGCATGTTGCAAAAATACTAGCTTCAAAATACCCTTATAACAGATGATAATATATTTATTACATCTTTAGAATTTTTCCGATGCCTCGTCTAATGATTAGCATTTTTCAGATATTTATACAATAATATGATACTAATATATCTCCACACAAGAGATAATGAAGAAAAGGTTTACAAGAATATATTGAGATCTAAAACCAAGGAATATTTACCTGGATTGATTACTGATAGATACGATCGATCAGGAATTTAGTAAAGGTGGGTTTTTTTTAAATTCATAATATTTTGACAAATCAGCCGTTTGCACAGTGTACGATAAATGTCATTTGTAGACGGAAGAAAACGTTCTTCATCAAAAAACTTCCTAATGAAAATTAGATTCATGAAGGACTTCCGAAATTAATAATGCACAATATTTGTTGATTCCAGTATATAAGGATTGAGTCTACAAAAAAGAAAATTGACGCAAAACTGAAAGTAGGCATTTTCAGTGATGCTCAAACCAGAAAATTCCTGCCTGGTAACAAGTTCCAAGGTCAATTGAATTCCCTGAACATGCCAGTATGGAATAAATCATTATTTTAAGTAAATAGTTTATTTTTATAACAACATCAATACATGCTGATGACATAAATTATTTTTACTCTCTCTCCCCATCCGTCCCTCTTGGAAAAGGCAGGTATGTCAATAAATAAGAGTGTTTAAGAGTTCGTCTTCACTGCTAAAGGAAGCCTTGTTGGTCTGTCTTGCAAGGTTGGTGAGATAGGGGTAAGTGGTCAAACAAAGGCTGTTTTTTGATCGTTAATTCCAGGATTCCTCAAAAATAGAAAGCTGTATCTTATGTAGTTTCCATTTAGCTTTTTCTGTAAGCTTTTCGTTAGTCTCGTAAAGGGCTGCAACTCTAGCAAAATAGTGACATATATACGGCAATACGATTTGATTCCAATTTTTTTCTAAAAGTGAGATCAGATTTCCTGTAGTCGATGACTTATCCATAGCATGAATAAAAGCTCGATAAAGACATTAAATGTGCATCTTGCAATATAATTTGGACATTTCCCATAGGATTTGGGAAACTTAATAGCCGATCATGTTGGAAATTATGACCAGGAGAGATCAGACATTTAAACAATGCATGAAGGCGCGCTCGATGTAAATAGATGGATAACAACACCTTCTTCAAAAATGGGAAACCAACTCAGTAATACATCATAAAAATAAAAAAAAGGGGATAACGTTTATTAGGAATAACATAGCATTCTACATATTATTAATCATTAATCAAATATTTATCGTGATCAAAAAGGCTCAATAAATATTCAAATACTATACGTTTAATATATTATGTAAATTAGGCCTATATATATTATTATTGTATTGTTGAAGTACATGATACACTCAGAAGAATGATTGTTTAATATATCTATTCATCATCAGTATCCGGTGCGAACGGATACATACAAAAAAGACGCTGTACAATAAGTATCAAACAAAATAATTTACAAGAAACAGAGGAGGGCCAAAATGCAGTATAGACAAACAAAATAAGATCAGTCTGACTATTAATCAGCTTATTAAATCAATGGTATTCATCGCATGTCCCACCAAACGAATGAGTGTGGCATAATGCCTTTTTAAGGTGGGTCCGGGTAGACGGCCTTAGCCTAGACACACCTGGCATTCCCAAAATGCCTGGGACCCATCGGCATTTCCCTAAAATGGAGCGCGCCAGGCGCCAGGCGATAAATCTAACTTCTCCGAGGAGGCTTAGAGCATGGGGGATTGTCCACTAAGGCACGAAGTATATAGTTTTTGCCCTGT
The DNA here is from genome assembly GCA_963585895.1 of Sepioteuthis lessoniana. NCBI lineage: Eukaryota > Metazoa > Mollusca > Cephalopoda > Myopsida > Loliginidae > Sepioteuthis > Sepioteuthis lessoniana. The sequence goes on along the minus strand of OY757912.1, from coordinate 27,389,204 downwards.
GACGTGAATGCTAGGCCTCTACGTCACTCGGGCCAAGCAGCCTCAGATGACTACCGTATCCAGAGATCTGACACACCAGACCAGATTCGTGGCGCTGATTCCACGGCCGGTCCATCTACTGGATTCAGCTTATTAAATCAAGCAGCGAAGTCTTTAATCGTAGGATATTTATGGCTATTAGCCAGTCAATCAGGTAAAGTGCTGAAGGGGTGTTTAGCCACTCTACAATACATAATTATCATCATGTCGTGCCGCCAGCACGGATCTCCTTAACCGTCTCCGACCAAACGTCTCTATCGTCCATCTCTCCCTGTAGATCATCATGGCTACATCCTGTATCGGCACAGAGTTGTTGTTTATAGATTCTAACCGGTCGTCCTGCTTTTGCTCGTCTATATGAAGGGGCCCACAGGGGTATGTCTCTTATGAGTTCGTCTCTACATTTCCAGCAGTTTGATGCATATCTGATTCGTCTAACTTGGATAGTTTGCATGATGGGTAGTACGTGGCCGTACAGCTGTTGCTTTGTGGGGTGCTGACTCCAGGACTTGTTCAATATTTTTCGCAACATTTTTGTATAATTGACGTCAAGTTTTTTCTCCGTACGTTTAGTTAGCGTCCATGTAGTGCAATCATATTTCAGAATCGACGCGACCCCTCCTCGGAAAAAGCTGCGTTTTATTTTATCGGTCAGGTCTGGCTTTCAGATGACCGATAGCCTATCGATAGCAGTCCATGCCTTTGCTAGTTTCATGTTGATGTCTGTCTCGGTTGATAAGACACTGCTTCCTAAGTAGGTGAACATGTCTACTAGTCTCAAAAAGCTACCGTTTAGTGTGGAAATGATGCCTCTTTCATTAAAGTACATGTATTCCATCTTGTCTACATTGACGTGAGAGCCTATGCCAGCAGCTGCTTGTTCCAGACTATGTAGCCGGGTTTCGGTTTGGGTAGGTGTATTTGACAGTCCGCGTCCGTAATTGTTTGTGCCGGGTATTTTCTGATTCTTTGCTTTGTCAACTTGAAACCGTTGTCTTTCATAAAATCCTTACTTGCGACGAGTATTCTGAGTACAATTTTGTAAAAAGATACAAACATTGGTATGGATAAGAGACAACAAATTAAGATTGATACACACACACACACACACACACACACACACACACACACATATATATATATATATATATATATATATATATATATATATATATAGTAAAGTTTCCGACTATAGTTGAAGACATCCATAGTGATCCCTTTTCAATAGCTACTACACCGAGATGTAGAGGAAAGCGTCACTCTTTTCCCTGGATTGCTCCATTTTAACCTTGAACCTTACATTATAATACTCAGTGTCATGCAAGTCGGCATCAAGTACCATTATTTGAGTTTTTGGAGACTCGATGAGATCGAACCCTTGTTTCCCGGGCCATTAGTAAACACTATATAACATCGTGATATCGTTGTCGAACTCTGCCTGTACTATTACTATTACTATTCATGAACCCCTAGATTCCTCCAGTTATGTGCTGAATAGTCGCTCCACTACTTCTACAAGTGTAGAGTTCGCATTAAATAGCCCTCTAATGTTGATATGCTATTAAACAAAAAAACAAACAATTTCTCTCTTCCGCTCTAACTCTCTCTCCTTCTGTCTGTCTGTCTCTCTCTCTCTATATATATATATAATCATCATGTCTCGCTGCTAGCACATAATTCCCTGACCCACTCTCGCCACCCGTCCCTATCGTTCATCGCTCCCGGGAGGTCTTCCAGGATACATCCTGTATGGACGCAAAACTGTTGTGAATAGGTTTTAGCTGGTCGTCCTGCCTTTGCTTGTCCACAGGACTATATCGCTTATAGGTTCGTCCTTACTTCTCCAGCAGTGTACCGCATGCCTGATTCGTCTAACTTTGATAGTTTTCTTGATGGGTCGCAGGTGGCCATACAGCTGCCTTATGGGGTGCCGCCTCCAGGACTTGTTCAATACAGCTCGCAGCATTCTTGTGTAAGAAATAAAGCGTTAGGAACTGGGATATTTTCATTGAGTATGCCATGTGAAATTTAATATATGTCAGTGTTTCACCATTTCGAGAAACCTGTAGTTTTAATGCAGAAAGTGATTAATATTGATAGCTTATTTACATATCTGCATAACAAATATCCGCCATTATTCAGAAGAATTGCAGTTTCAATGAAAATTGATGAATGAAAATAATTAAGATGTTTTGGCATCAGAATACCTCCTGAGTAGAAACATTGAAAGAGTTTAAACAAAAATGTTTCAATAGAAATTTCAATATTTTCAGTGGCTTTTATTTTTTTATTTTTTAAATGTGAGCTAATTTTTATGTTCGTGGCATTATACGGAAAACAAACCCTTATATTGATAAGTTGTATACATCATTGTTGATTATTTTGCGAAATATAATATTCGATAAAAAAAAAAAATAAAAAAACAAGTCTTGATTTCTCGCGTAAAGCATACGTAATGCATAAAATACTAAATAAAATAAAAGCATTGTTTTATCAATTTCATTTAATATCAAGAAATAATGTTTCAAAAAATTTACTCTACAATTCTGATTACAAAAAAAATCATCTTATTTTAAATGTCATTCATCAGCCATTTAATATCTTCAATTTTTTTTTTTCGCTGTATAAAAATGGAGATAGGTATATGCTACCTGCTAACAGTTAATGAACATTAAAAGAAAGAAAAAAGAAAAAACGAGAAAATTTCATTTTAGTTTTCTTTATTAAGCCTTCATATACATTTCTATCAACTTGATGCCGCTGTAAGTGGAACCATTTTAAAATATAATATTATCTTTGATTCATACGTGTTCTTGTTTACTCCAAATGTTTACATTAATTAAAGTTGGTGACCCTTGTTGAAAGTGACCCGAAGACCCCCTTTGCAATAGCTTCCACACCAAGGTGTAGCGGAGGCTGCAAATCCATTCCCTGTGTTCGTCCACTTTACCCATGATACTTACTTTATAATCCTGAGTGTTAAGGAAGGCGGCATCAAGTATGATTTTTTTCTAGTCTTTGGTATGACTCGACCTTGGATTGAACTCCGGTGTCCCGGACTGTTGGCTAAGATTCTAATCCTTAGGCTAATGGCCAAGTAATAATAGTAAAACTGGCGACCTTATTCGAGGGTGACCCGAAGGCTTCCTATTCAAAAGCTAATACATCGAGATGGAAGAGAGGGCTTTATTCCATTCCCAGAATCACTTTAGTTTACCCTTTTTCCTTACCTTATAATGATGAGTGTTGAGCAAGGCGGCATTAGGTACGATTTTTGAGTCATTGATTCGACCTGGGATTGAACTCCGGTCTCCCGGACTAATGGTAAACACTCTACTCATCTCAGACATTTGTTAATAAACAAATAAGCGCGTATACTTTAACCGGCAAGGAAAGGATGATATAATTTAAATATACATAAAACGGGAGTAACTACAATAAGAAAAAAGTAATTCTATGATTAAGATGGCAAGTCTTTACTGACAAAAGTGACAAATCAAATGACCCAATATGATGGTAATTCCTTTTCAAGAACTTTAAAAGCATATATAAAACCTGAACTTCATTTAATATATACACGTATGATTTATTTTACATCTTTGTATGTTTAGCCGAGCAAAGTGAAGGGAAATGAAATGATATCTCCAGGATACAAAGTTTGGTGAATCGTATGTAAATATTTGGGTATCTTGACAAGGGGTTCTCCGGTCGGCCTCAATGTTGTAGTTTCGCGTAAAGCTGAATTACATGTTCTGTATTAGAGGAACTGCCAGAGAGGATATATGTGTCATTCAGTCGCCTTCTGAAGACTTCACTTCCAGGTTTGTAATCAGATTTTATCTTCTATTACACTGGCTACCAAATAAGGCTAAAGAAGCCGGAACTAAACCGATTACTAAGAGAAGAAATTATGTCTCCATTGACGTGAACGAAATAGTCTTAATGTAATTTTGAAATTACTTTGTAGATTACATAGTCTGTACCCTTAAATAATAGGAACGTGCTCTTGCATTGTTCATATGAAATCGCTATAATTACAAGGCTAGACAATTTTTGGAAGCTTGGAGATACTCTTTACATTATCAACACAGAAAATTAAGGCCCATTCGATTTTATACGCTAGTAAATCTTTAATTTCATTCAACCCGTTTATTCATCGCTACTAACAAGAATCTTCCTCGTTTAATCATAAGACAACAAATATTCCTCATACTTTATTACTTTCCTCTGTATTATAATTTATCTTAATAATGTTGATATCTGTTTCTTTTTAATGTCTAATCAGGCTTAGATTTGCTGAATATATTGTGTAAGTCATTTAAAACAATTCTAAGAGTTCCAACAATGAGGGGTCTCATAATCATTCAGGATAAATTAGATCCGTTTTTTACAACTTTTAGATATTTTTCTAATTTCAATGGTTCTAATTTTTTAAATCTTTCGCACCTGAGATTATATCATTCGCAACAAAGAAATAACGTCTGTCTTCGATATTAATTCAGCTTTTTTGATAAGTTAAATTTATATCAAGTGTTGATAATTTAAGAGTCAAATAATCTAAGTTGAAACGTTTTGACGATAGTTAAGATTTCATTGATAATAATTGCTTAAAAGAAAAAAGAACATTTTGCCAACATGTAACTGGCTTTTTTTTTAGATAATTCATCGTGGGAAAACTCTCGGATATTAGATTTTAAAGTGAAGGTCCGTTATTTCAATTGCATTTATTCAAGGCATTAAAACTTCGCTCTTCATGGAATAGAAATAAGAATTAAGCATTCATGTTATAGGCTCATTGGGTGCCCCTTTCATATGGCCTTGTGCCACATCTAAGCAAAAAGCTTAGTAAATTTCCATTCATGTTATAGGTTCTCTACTTTTCTCAAAGACATTAAGTTCGATTCATTTATCATTCATTTCATCAGGCAAACCCTACAAGATTGTAATTTTTTTCCCAGTGTATCACTAAGTTATCCCACGTATTTGTTTTTCAATAAATCGCACCCAGTTTGTTATATTCACATTTTCTAACTGATTTTATCGTTATTGCATTCTCCTGTCCATATTGCCTTTGGTAGAACTTTTTTTTCATGGAATTATTGTGGAGAGTAATTGTTACTGATTCAGTATCTCTAATATAATGTTATTTTCTAACTTTGTTCATATTGTTTCATTCATATTCAATACTATTTGTCTTATCAGATGCCCAGAGTTGTTTCCTTCCCATATTTGGATTTCTACTTTTGATTTTTCGTACTATTCTGTCCACTAAATCTTCAGTCAGTTCTGTTTCATCGTTTGACAACTGTATTTAATTATTTATTACTCAGCTTTTCGCATTATCAATTCTTTTAGAGAAGAGTTACCAATCTCTTTAATAAAGACAACAATTCTTATTTGATCTTTTACTTGATTTTCTATTCTTTTAGATATGATGACATCATTTTATGAAAGCAAGTTTACGCTTTGGCATAAATTATATCAAAAGTTAAACTTTATTTTTTCTTTTCAGATTTTGAATTTAAGATGGCGACATCTGTACAGCTGAGCAACATGGGAATAACGTCGTGATATCAGAAGATATAAACTTCGTCAGAAAGAGTCAGTTCCAATTCTTATTACTTTTTGATTTGCAGTTTGTTCTTTGGGAAAGATGTTGCAAGTGCAGAATACTTCATACTTCTCAGAAGCTCGACACAAATTTTACTCTTCCTCAAACAGAAAAATGATCTACATCTTACTATATAAATGCATTAAAATATTTCTTAAATATCAAAAACAGCTTTACTTATCAAACATCAGTTTCATAGATAATTCGACCTGTGAAATAAGGGTCTGCAATGTATAAGGAATTAGCCACCTCCCACCATTAGGTAACCTGGTGGGCACCTGTGAGATCGACAACAATATTTCAATCACGAGAACTCTCATGATACGTACCAGAAATGGTCAAACTCGAAACATTTGGATCTTTAAAAAAGGTCAGCCAGTCAGTTGGATAACAGCAGATCGACAAATAAAAACCTTATTTTTTGATTAGCAAATTCCCACCTCATTGCAGATCACCTCTGATTTTTCATAACATCGATATTGCCTTCATAGACCCAAGAATACTATTTTACATTATTCTCTTTTTGAGACTCGTTCGGAGGGAAGTTGAAACATCAATGATTAAGTGGGAAAGACTCTTTCTGTGACCACGAGTCCAAAATTTTCCTTTCCTCATGTGTAAATCTTGGCATCTTTTTGCCTCGTTTTTGAATCCGCCAACATTCTTCAAGAAAAGTCAGGGAGAATATTTTGAAGTAAACTAACATTTCATTACTTGTGGAAAATAGATTCAGCGTCCCGGCATTTCAAATAGCGCTAATACCCTTTGAAAAGATATGAATCCAACTACGCTAACTCCAGCAATGAGTAAATAGTAGGACAGACTTAGTTCTTTAGTCTTGGCATAGTGACCTAGGTCTAAGAGAAAGAAAACTCTGAATTCAAAGATGTTAAACAACGTTTTAAAAAACTGACTTTGTGTCATTTCCAGCCCGTGTACAGAAGGTGGTAAATCCTTACATTTTAGTAATTACTCATTACTCTCTCGATGAATACAGCTTATTTTACTTTCCTCAATCAATAAAACCAGTTACTTTTCTTGTGTTGTAATGAATATTTTTTCGTTTGACTTCCATCCAGAATATAAAATGCCCAGAATATCTTCCAGGGAACATATCTTACGTACAGTAGTGGACAAAAATAAAAACAGAAAATGAAAAAGACTTGAGTATACTTTTTTTATTGACATCTAATGAAATTTCAGTGGCTCAGACACATATGTGAAGTAATTACTTTCTTTAGAAACTGATTACAAAGCGTTAAAAAAGTATTAATCACAAATTAGGTAAACAAATCAAGGAAAAGAAAATTCTAAAAAAATATCCCATTATTTGATATTTCTTAGAGTTTTTACTACAACTAAGTGATCGTAAAAACAATAACCAGGGAAATAAGCATGCCCTGTTTGTTTCTAAACATTTAAAGTTTCGTTAAAATATGTCAATAAGAAAAATATGATTCGTTTTAAATGTATTGTTTTTTTCTTTTTGTCTGTTATTGATGAACAAACGTTTCGATATATATGAATCAAATTTAATATTCCAATGTAATGGGAAAATTAATGTACGTGGGCGTTAGCCTCCACTCAAACTATTATGGTCATTTAAAAAAATGTATAAATTCCACCAGGTATGGGTTTTAAAAATGTTCCATTATAGTACTTTTTTTAAGGATGGCTTTTGCATTTGATAGCCGAGGGAGGTCAATATATCATTAAACAAACAAAAAAAAATGTCAAGAAATGATTATATCAAACAAGGCCAAATTACTGAAACTCAAAACGATTCTTCCTCTCAGAAAGAGATGTTTATGAAGAAGAGAAAGAATCAATCGATTATCGAAAAATGATACGGATGTATGTTCTTTCTATTCCTGTTTGAACTATTATAAATTATATTATTAATTTTGAGGAAAGAAATTAAAGATAATGCTATTTGCAAATATATATTTTAATGGGCTTGGATTGAATTCGTTCAATCTTGTACATTTTCTATCATACTATATCTATTTCAAATCAAGCAATATTTGTGATTTTTATGGAAATATGATCTATGAAACATTCGTATTATTTTGTCCTTGAATTTTCCTTATATGGATAGTCAAAACAATTTTGGCCAGACAGAACTATTTAAACGAACGAAATACAAGAGAACCGATGCTCAAATGAGACAAACTCATAAATCAATCTCTCGATCAGGTAAATACTATTTTTGCCAGTAACGTTTTTCACGTGGTTGATATTGTAGCATAGCATAAATTTACGTCAACTTAATTTCCATCTATTTGCACTTAAATCTGTCGCATGAAAAATGCATAAACCCCACCAAAATATTAATAATTATATATATATATATATATATATATATATATATATATATATATATATATATATACTCCTCACACACACTCTCCGTTTCTCTCTCACTATATATATATGTATATGAAAACTGATAAACATGGTAATCTAAGAAAAAGGATTTAATGTAAAAGAAAATCAATGTTATAACGTTATGCTTCTAATGAACCATCATCAGGTCTAATAAGTATGATATCTAAAGATGTTAAGTCACCAATGGATGTTTAAGCATTCATAGGTGATTCAACATCAATAGTTACCATCATCCCTAGTTCGAATGGTAGTTGGTTAGAACCAAAATGTGATAAAGCAGACGTTTTTTTATATTAAATTGTTATTATTGGATTAACTTCTTATCAATTTTTTCGATATTGTCGGATTCACACATACATACACATATATATATATATATATAAACACATTTATCTGATTGGGAAAAATATACGAGTATAGACAGACACTCACGTATATATATATATATATATATATATATATATATATATATATATATATATATATATGCCCTGACTCTTTATAATGATGTAATTTCAGATGTATTTAACAGTATGTCTCATTGTGAGTTACCATGTCTTTCAGAAAACTTAATCCGCCATATTTGTTTCTTCATCACAACTAAAACAATACAACATAAAAGATAAGCGTCTTAACACTCCAGCTTTGAGGATTACCCTAGCTATAGAGGATTAAGCTAAATGACCGAACGAACCTTTTTTTTTCTTTTTTCACTTTCTTATCCCTTGTTACGTAGATATCTTGGGATTAGTTTGGAGTGGATTTCTGAAGATGTCATCGTAAAACCCTTTCCAGTGAATCTATTTCGCATTGGAACTGACACAACTAAGCATAAAAAATATCAATTCTTATAGAAATCAAGGATGACTCCAAGATAAGAGACATTTTCAGTGATAACGTTGAAAGAATGAGTTTTGCTGAAGTTCGAATTTAACTTTTTTCTATACCAATATATTGTGTAGTGAGAAATGATTCAAACAATTTAAAGAATATGCAAAGAAAAAAATTGATAATTCAATCATAAGATGCACAATCCGAAATGAATTTGGTCTAGTTTTGTTTCATGGCATATCAACCATTTTAAATTATTTAATACCAAAACAATTTCCGAACTGAATTTCGTAATTTCATAGTTTAGAGGCGCTTCAATATTAAAGAATGAAACAATCTCATGTATGAATTAAGGAAGGTTATTTTTTATACACAGGAACAAACAGCATTTCGTTTGCGGGAATCCTAAATTTTTCAAAGGTATAAAACGTACATCCTTTTGAATATATTCATTCTTCTAATCAATACGCTTGACACATTGTTTATCTAGTTTAACCTATTAAAACAAAAGTTTTTAAAAGCAATTTGAAAATAAAAATTATATATATATGTATATATTTTTTAAATTTAGTATATTATGAATCTATTTATATATCCAGCAGGGTAGATAGAGATTTTTCTTGACCCTGATGAAACTATTTGGTGAAAAGGAAGTTTTAACTGAAGATGAGCTATAGTCTCCAGCTCTGTCTCTGATATTAATCACTGTACAAGAAATAACTTTCAGATATATTTCATCATCATCATGTCGTGCCGCCATCACGGATATTCCTGGCCCTCTCTCACCACTTCTCCCTATTATTAATCGCCTCTGGCAGGTCTTCAGGGTTACATCCTGTGTCCTCACATAGCTGCTGTATGTAAGTTCTATCTGGTCGTCCAGCTTTTGCTTGGCCATATGTGGGTGTCCTTAGGAGTACATCACTTATGAGCTCGTCTTTATTTCTCCAGCAGTGTCCTGCGTGTCTGGTTCGTCTAACTTGAATAGTTTTCGTGATGGGGGTCAAGTGGCCGTATAGTTGGTGTCTTGTTGTGTGTTGTCGCCAGGACTTGTTCAATATTGCTCTCAACATTCTTGTATAATTGCCGTCTAGTTTCTTCTCCAGCCGTTTAGTTAGCGTCCATGTAGTGCATCCATATTGCAGCATCGATACAACCGCTGCCTACCAATACTTTTTTTAATATCAAGTTATAATACGAATTACTTTCTTTACAGTATATTTTTGCTTACAATAAGAAAAATATGTTCATTTTCCAACAGAAACTCCTATGGAGATTGATCAAAAACATAGGTAAGTTTTAAGGAACATAGAGGGAAATCGTTTCGGCATTTAGAATTTTGAAAATTTTGACTTATGTCAAATATTTACAATACAAATACTGTCTATTTGGACATACCAAGACCTGTAATTCGCTAAGAAGATATGAAATACATAGGAACATCTACTACATTTTGATTGGAAAATTGCTGCCTTTCGATATAAAGAAATATAAGAATATTCAAGACATAAATAAATATGTCATGGAATGCACTATAAAAAATGTGCCAAACTATTTTGCACATACGGTAACTTGATCTTTATATATATATATATATATATATATATATATTGTTGGAATAGCGTATCTCTTAGTGTGAAGAATGTTATCCGTCCTATGTTACGTAGGTTGGTCTACATTTTATATCTGTCTCAATCGTTATCGAGCATCTGCTTGTATTTTTTAAATTAGATTTGGAGCGATGTGTCTCAAATTAGACGTGATTTGACCGGATTCTTAGTTTGTTCATGTGGAAATTTTTTCTCTGTTATTTTCACAGGGAAGCCTTCTAAATCAGGAGCGACTTGTCCTGTTTACTTAGGTCTTTAAGGGTATCAGTGTTTAATTCTTTTCAGGTCGAGTAATTAAGTTTCATATCAAATCCAAAGCGTAATTATTTGTTGAGATTTTTAACCATTTTTTTTTTCTTCAACGACCGATTTCCAATTTGCAATATTTTCAATTCTTTCTGTGATTGTGAATTGTGCATCTCGACATAATTCCTTACCATTTGTCAGGGATTGTGTCTCGACTAATGAAAAATTGTTCTGATCCTTCGATTTGTTCCGATTTCTATAGGTTTTTGATTTAAAATAAAACGGCCATCCAAACTTTCCAATTTATTGTTTTTGGCAGTAAAGCATTCCTGAATATAGATTAAATTTTTGCATCTGCAAATTCCTGGTTAATTTTGAAAGTCATTTTCGTTGAGAAAGTAGGAAATGTTTTGTCTGTTTTGAGATGTTTGTAGCATAGTTGTTCATGTTATTGAATGTTTGACAAAATCTATTATATTTTATAATGGGTCTCGTATGGATGACTATTGTTTTGTATGTGGTTACTATCAGATTTCTGATGTTATTTGGTCGCTGATAGGGTGCTATGCGTGGATATTCAAAATATCATTACTTGGTGTTTACTCTCAAAATTACACTATGGTTCTTGATTTTGTAAGCTAGTAGAAGAGAGCTGAATGTGGTTACAAAGGTGATGGAAACCATCTTTACTTTCGGGTTTATATTAGAGCGTCTTGTGAACGGATAGATATGGCTGTGGCTGTCTGCTTTTTAATTATTTTGGCGGGATATCGCTGTGCTTGAAACTACAGATTAAGTTTATCACTTCGTCTTTTTAATTCATTATCGTCAGTGTAGACTCTTATTTGTGTGATCGCATGTGATTTGGAAAGGCTCTCTTTGAGATCTTGGGGTGGGAAGATGTATACTGAGGACAGCTGTGAGTAATTTGATTTTGTGTGTATTTTTTTTTTAGTTGTCAGTCTATAAAAGGGAGTCAAAAATGTGATATTGACATTTTTTGGTCAAATTTGATTAGGTCACGCATCATATTTCGACTGGTTGGAAAACTATTCAATTTTGTCTCTCCACCTAGGTCAGCTGCCTTCGTGGCGGGAGACTTAGCAAAGGCTAAACATAGGACCATTAGGTGCAATGTGAACTATTAGCAGCAGTGACCATCCGCGCAAGAGCTTAAGCTAGTGTGACATCCCCTCCCCTAAATCCTCAAAATAAAAATGCTACGAGTCAAATCCTGGCTGGTGGGAGACACGGATAAATACTACTAAGAATATGATGAATATATCATCAACGTATTCAGCGTGAAAAAGGTTTTCATTATTAATTTCCAGTTAGATATGTGTTTTCAAATTTGTAAATGTAGATGTTTGGGTGTGAAGGGCTACAATAGTAGCCATGGTAAATCCTTTGTTTGTATGGTGTAGGATATTTAAGGTGAGAATATGTTGCATTATCGTTACTTCTGCGGGAGAGTTTTTTTTTTCTTTTTTATATGATCCCGCAAATTTAAAAGCCCATTGTTGTGTTTGATATTTTAGTAAAAGGATCAGACATCCATTGTGATGAGAATTGAATTCTCTGTCATTGTTGTTGTTTTATTTTGGCAGTCCGTAGTATCACCTCTCTTGGACTTTTCATCTTTAGCAAGTGATTGTATGTAAGGGTCTAAGTATATAGAATGCTTTGTTGTGTGATTCTTATTTGTGGAAATTTCCGGTTTTCTTGGGTTATTAATTTTATGTATTTTTAGTAGCAGATAATATAGGGGTAGATTTTGGTTTGCTAGGTTTTAGGATCTCTGATGTTAGCAATAAAAAAATTTCGGATCTTCTGATGAATTTATTGTTTTATCAATGATCGTTTAAATGGTCGACTAGCATTTCGTGGCAGACTTCTTTGTTATTTAGTTGTATTTTGGCTTCCTTTAGATATTCAACAAGAGTCCTGATTGTTACGTATCGACTTTTAACAGGCCAGTTAGAATGGATTTCAAAATCAAGATGTGCAGCAGTATCTTTAGGTGAAAAGGCCACGTGAATTCCGTTGAAAGCATTGTGTAGGTAGGAACCGTAAGGAAGAATGTGTGGGCGGTCGAAAAAATGTATAATGACGAAAGTTTTCAACCCTAGTGGTCAGTCTGGGTCACGCTGTCTATTCTTTAATTCAGAAAGGGCGAGGTGGCCCCCAACTTAAGAACTAACTCAGTATTGACTTCTCGTGAAAGAAGCAGGAAGAAGCAAGGATCTCTGGATAAGAATCTCAACATGGTATAAATATTAGCCGTCCCGTCTCGTCTTTCATAGTAATGAAGAAGAGATGAAAATTTTTATTGATAAATGTTGTTGTCACTCACTCTCCTCTGCTAGGTACACGACACAGTTGATTTATTTCACATTTGTCTGCTTGTGTTATAATCAGGTTTTCTCTAGGTGAGTGTTTCATTTGAGCTTCATATTTTTCCTTTCTTAAGTTGTCATATGATAAGTGTTGTATTTTTGTGGCTTTTGAATTCTCCTTTTACTCCCATCTTGTGATAGCTGCGTCTGTATTATTGGCATTGAATGTTTTTGCCAGTTATTTTTTTATGTATTTTTGAGAGGTAGGGGTGGTTTCGTGACTTGATAATGCAAAATTAACTCTAAGTTCTTAAAAAGGATTTCCCGTCGTATTTCAATGCGGATTTATTAACATTTAATGAACATGGGCAAAGGTTGAGTAGCACATTTACGATGAATTTATGCATGCTTAGATGCAATACATGATCCTTTAGTTCATTTCAAATCTGCAAGCCTTTCAAAGTTGCATCGTAACATCTTAAAAGGTTATGTGGATAAATGTTTTCTCTTTGCTGTCCCAAGTGTGTTACTTGTGGGGCTCATATGTTTTTTTAAGAAGATGTGTTTATTTATTAGGGTTGAGTATGTTTACTTAGGATTGTTTGGTTAAGTGTTGGTGCTATGTTATATAGCCTAAATTTAGAGACATAAGATTTATGAAACTTAAGATGAATGAAATATCATAATAAATGATCATAACACTTGGTTATAAAATATAACTCTCACTTTATTCTTTCTTTGGGTCGAAATTTCTGTGTGAGTGATTAAGTGAGAGAGAGAGAGAGAGAGAGAGAGAGATAGATAGATAGAAGACAGACGGAGGGTAGCTATATTGACCCATATCTTCTAAGCCACATTGTGCCATGCTCAGGACCCCACTTAGCACTTCTTCTGCTTCTCGGACGGGGGTGCCTCGTGTCCAGCCTCATTCTGTGTCTGACCGTGACTGATATAGGTCCCAGTGTATATATAATTTCTGTTCGTCGAAGCTGTCTGATAGTCAACTCACCTGACCCACTTTCGGCTGTCGTCCCACTTGAGCTACATAAACCCACGCATTGCTTGTTTTCCGGTAATCACTTTGTTTACACCGTGGGAATATGACGACTCTGTCAAAGGTCAATAGTATTTGAATTGATTTGTCTTGTGGGCTCGCTCACTTCTTTTCGTTATTTTGAAGAAGTCTGCATATATGTGTGTTTTAGTTTGAACCGGTTTCTCCCTTGGTATTATTGCTTACATTTTGGTACGTTTTAGGTGTGGATATCATATTTGATTAGAATCTCTCCTTTTGCTTTGCGCTGTTTTGGGGTTTTGTTTGGGGCTGGACGTTTTCGATCTGCTCATGTGAATCATATCGAATTTTTTGTCGGGTTTTCTGCGGAGTTACATCGCTAGGAGCTATGTTTCTTAATATGGTGAGTTTGTTATGTTATAGTTGTTTTGAAGAACAGAGTTGAGTGTGAACTTTTGTCAACAGTGATTTCTATTTCCTTGATTTCTTACTATGATTTAAAAGATGAACAAAAGATGGACTTGTTCCACTCGCGATGACCTAAGGTCAAAATATCTTGAGAACCAACGATATATATATATATATATATATATATGGCGGGGTTGTGTAAGTGTGAATATGGAAAATGTGTAAGTTTCCTAAAAAAATATGGACCGATTCTATAAAATAAAAGCATACTCCAACTGTGAACAAATAAATCAACTACTTGAGGTTTCATAATGTGTGCAGAAACATCAGAGAGAAATATGAAAAAAAGTGCCTTTCTGTAATTAATGAGCAGTGTATAGTCTCATGTTGAAGTGAAAATTCAACTGAAATTAATTAAAAGGTTTATATATATATATATATATATATATATATCATGGATGAAAATGATTTTGTCGTTGGTTAATTTAAAATCAGTTTGTCTATTGTTCGAAAAGTCACTGTGAACAAGCGAATAATTTGATATTGATTAGGATATATTTGATAATAAAATGTTGTGATGCTGACAAAAGGAAGACAGGGAACACAAAAAGGTTCGATAGAAAAAATATATATTCAAGTAGCAGAAACAAGATACAAGTTAACCTGGTTAAACAGTAGTTAGTTGACAGGAAACTGAGAGTGCAGTGGGGTAGTGACTATCCATCCACTACGCAAATGGTATCACACGTGATTGTGTCACGCTGATAGGTGAACTCCGTCTGACGATCTCGTAGACGTGCATATATGGAGAAGGGCGAGTCCATTCAGTTGGTCGTTGGTTTCCAGTAGCAGATAAATGGAAAATTTCAACAATAGATTATGCAGGCCTAATATTGTTAAAAAGTAAATAATGAATCTGACATACAGTTTTATATAGATAATGATATAGAACTCTGTGCACTGGGTCCTAAACTATATTATCGATGAGACAATTGGAGGATCCATATTTACCCACCTAGCCACTTGGGCAGGATATGACACGAGGTCAATTTTTAAGCGGAGTTTAACAGGTTTAAATTCAGAGTTTTCCTCTCCTAGACTAGTTGCCTCACCAAGACTGAAGAACCTAGCCTGCCCTACTATTTACTCAAAGCTGGAGGGTGAATAATTGGATTCATACCTTTCCCAAGGGTATTAGTGCTATGTAAAATACAATCAGTCTCGTCCAGGGTTTGAACTCGCGTCGCCGTGTCCATTTCCTACGACGATAACCATTACACCACAGGCACCTCCTAAGATAATTGGAGAATCAGTTCATATAATTCAGTTCGATGTGCAATAATATTTGAAATATCTCTTGCATAGGATCTGTTTCGAATACATACACACACACACATATATGTATATTTGTGTACAAGTGTGTGTGAAGGCGGTGGTCAGTATGCGTGTGTTTATGGATTTTGACTGGAAGACCCCTTTGACATGCAACATAAGTAGAGTGTATATAATAACAGCAAGTTCGCTTATGTTATCCAGCGGAAGAGCCACGTAAATTTAGTTGGTGGCATGCTAGAATAAGGCGTGTCCACGTGCAACTTGTAGGTGGGAGGTTTGACTACAAGGATTTGCATGGGCATTGAAAAAATTATATACACCGAAGAAGATTTCGACACAGGCGAAAAAAGCATAAACGCAAAGAGATTTGTCAGAAGAGTCACACCGTCACACTTGTGTGTATTCATCTCGGCTGTCCTTGACTCTCCTTCACTTTACCTATACACACAATTCGAGTAATAAAAGAAAAAAAAAAGAAGCAAATTATATCTCTATGTATCAGCGATTTATGAGAAATATCGCAATCATTTACAATTGTGTTCGTGCAAGCTGATTGCAAATATGTTATGTTGCTGAGGTAATAGTATTTTGTAATAATTTGAGGTGACGATGAATACGCAGATAATAACAAATGTGTATTCATATATACATATACGTAAAAAAATAATATATATATATATATATATATATATATAAGAATGTGAAAGTATGCGTGTGTGTGTGTGCGTGTGTGTGTATGTGTGAAAATGTAATGACATTTAAAAAAAGACATTTTAGAGGATGACTTTATTTGAAGTGAGAATCATCTGCCTTAAGCGTTTCAGTATATATATATATATATTGGGAGAGAGAGAGAGAGAGAGAGAGAGAGAGAGAGAGAGCAGTATCTCATCAACCGAGACAGACATTGACATGCAACTAGCAAAAGCATAAACAGCTATCGATAGGCTTTCGGTCATATGGAAGTCAGACATGACCGATAGAATGAAGTGCAGTTTCATCCAAGCAGTGATCCATGACGATACTGCTATATGAATGCACCACATGGACGCTAACGGAATGGATGGAGAAAAAGCCTGAAGGAAATTACACGATAATGCTGCGAGCAATGTGGATTAAGCCCTGGAGACAGCACCCCACAGTACGGCTACCTACCACCCATCAGGTACGGCCACCTACCACCTATCACGAAAACTATCAAAATTAGAGAAACCAGACACGTGGGACACTGCTGGAGAAGTAGGGACGCGCACATAAGTGATGTACTTCTGTGGATCCCTTCATATGGACGAGCAAAGGTAGAACGTCCACCTCGAACCTACATACAGCAGCTCTGTGCCGATACGGGATGTAGCGCTGAGTATCTGCCGAAAGCAATCGACGAAAGGGAGGGGTGGCGAGAGAGGGTCAGGAATATCTGTGCTGATAGCGGGAAACTATTTTAAATAGAGTTAACATGTCGGCATTCAAAATTTCATAGCAGAAGTGTCATACATACGACAACTCAAACGCATCAAAAATAAGATAGGCAAACACGAAATATATGTCCAATTTAATCTAATATGTTTACATCAAACATAGAAATCCACAGACGTATATATAAATATATATACTGACCTACTATCTACCAGCATTCACGGTTACCAGGTAAAAAGAAAAAAAAACGCCAGGAAAAAGAGATAAAAATATCTCGAATAACCGCCCGGGGTAAAAAAGGAAAATATCATAGGACAGAAAAAAAAAAAAAAAAAAGAAAAGGATAAGGCCAACTTCGTCACACCAGTTAAAAAAAAAAATCAAGAGATATGCAGTCCGTTGGTCAAAAAGAAAAATAAAACCAACCGTAAAATGCCTCAATGCTACAATTACAAGAGTTCTCAATACGAATAGGGCCAATTAAAAACATTAAATTAAATATATATATATATATATATATTTGTGTGTTTGTACATGCAAATATATATACATACTGATATATATATATATATATATATATATATATATATATATATATATATATATATATATATATGAATACATATTATATTGTGACAGTTTGTTCGCCATTCCTCTACAGTTAACAGTTGACATGGCCCATATCAGAAGAAAATGGGTTAGAATGTTTCAACGATACCCCCCTCCAACAACTCTTGTCTACTGCACGTGAAAAGAAGCCGACTTCTGAAAATAAAAGTCGTTAATATTGCTGAAAGATGGCATAAGTCAAAAACTGCATTTTGCACACCAGAAACATATCTGATGAAAATTCAGATGGTCAAAATCCTTTGAAGAGAAACCCATGGAGTGACCAGCCAACTTATGAATTGCTTTTTGGCTACGCGACTTAAGATGAAGATATCCCTCGGTGATTTATCATAGAGCTACATATTATCAGAACGACGATGATAAAATAAAACAGCAATAGACTGTTGTGAAGTCTTCATAAAAAGAACACCACCTGGCCTTTCTTTAGACTTCTGAAAGAGAAAGTATAAATACTTTTAGCCGCGAACCCTATTGTTTATGTCAATGAGACAAAAAGGAAATTAGTGAACGACTGAACTGAGATAAGTAAAGATGGTTAAAAATCACACTCCTATTCCTTCTACTGCTCTGATTTGTTTATAATACATTCACATTGACGCTGATATGCATTATAACACACACCATTCGATAACTAAACAATTATTCACGTTGTTTAGTGTTATCTTATCTACTTTCTTGTTCTATTGTCCATTCGCTGTTGGCAAATAAATGTTGTCATATTGTTCCAGTGTGTCGCTGTCATTTCAAGGATTTCTACCTCATTTTTTAAAAATGTTTTACGAGACGATCTCGTGAGATATGGAAGAAGGTTTTATGTGAAATATATATTTCTACTTTCCGACATCATCTTGGGTCGTAACTATATATATATATATATATATGTATGTGTGTGTGTGTGTGTGTGTGTATACATGCATATATATGTATATGATTGCATAAAATAGTTATATATACATGCATGCATATACTTAGATATTTATTGACATGATTATACGTATATGAGGAATTGCCGGCGGCCGCTAGCGTAATGCAAAGCTCTTCGAAAGAATTGAGGAGTCTGGTAGCCGATAGGGTATAAAAAATGTAAACAAAGGCTGCTGCTGCTGTTTCTAAAAATAAAAATACCTTAAAATTCCCTTTTTCCAACGTGGTCCACTTGGTGGCCGAGTGGTCTGTAACACAGTCTAACGTAAAGTTGGACGGGTTTCGATCCCGGCTTCGAGCGTCCTGCGTGTCTAGCCACATTGAAGCGTTCTGATAGAATGAAACAGTCTGTCTGTGGATGACTATATATATATATATATATATATATATACACCATAATATAGGAAAATACATGCATGGATATATACATTTGTATATTGTTTATATACATGTGTGTGTGTGTGTGTGTGTGCATATACTTTTTACAGAGTGACCTTTAAAAGGCATCTATGTTAGCTCTTTTCATAAAGTGATATGCAGCTGTTTTTTTAAGTAAAGCAAAAGACTGTTGCAATGTCACGTAAAGTGCGTAAGCGTGATGGAGGAAGGAACAATGGAAGTTTTCCCCTCCAAGCAGTCAGTGTAAATTGTGAGCACAGAGCAGAGTTGACACAAAACGTCATACCATCTGAGCTTTGGCCAAAAGTGCCAGAAAGCTCCCGTTGGAGAAACCAAGAAAAGTCTTAATGTACAAGACTAGTTAAAGTAGAAAACGAAATGGTACCTCAATAAGGAAGACATGAAGAGGATTAAATGTTTTAAATCGGGCCTGTAACAGTCTCATTGAAACAGATTGAAGAAGTAAGTCTCTCTGAATATATCTCAAACTGGAATAAATCTTCCGGACACACTCTACACTCGTCACTCTACACTCAACTTCTCTCTTTCTTTGCAAACCATTCGACTATTTCGAAATAAACGAGAAGAGATGAATATAAGTGATATTGTCTTTTTATTCTCTTAGTATATAACATATTTATACTCTAATACATGCATACACCCACATGCACACACACACATATATATATATATATATGTGTGTGTGTGTAGAAATATGCGCATCTATATATATACATATTTATATATATATATATATATATATATATTGGTATTCATGCACACACAGATTATATATATATATATATATATATATATATATACATACACAAACACACAGAGATAGCTATTCATGCGCACACCTCAAACACACACGATATATATATATATATATATATGTGTGTGTGTGTGTGTGTGTGTGTTCATAGATATATATTCACACATGCAGCTATATATATATATATATATATATATATATATATATATATATATATATACTCATTCTCTTACGATCACTAATGAAACCTCTATATCTAATTCGGAAAATTAATTTAGAACTTTTTGAAATATGTCTTGCTTAAAAGTGTATATTTCATAACGAAGATAGTGTTTAAGAGATTAGACATCAGTATGAATTGAATTTGCATCAAAGAATATTATTGTGCCATGGTTACATTATATCAGCAGAAGCCGTCAGCAATAATCCAATTGTCTCTGAATCTGAACCCCCTGTGATTTTTCATGTATAAATGACGAGTGAAAATTGAAATTTGAACATTGGTTCGCACGGCGCGTTTGTCTCATGGGACGGAAGTAGTGGCTCTTTTAAATCAATAATGAAGACGGTCTCAATATTTCTGAGAAATTGCCTTTTCTTTCCGCCTAAGATGGTCAAAGTAAACCTGTCTAAATAAGCAGGTTATGTATCATGCAATGTGTATACCGGACGGATCTTATTGCACTTAATTTAAGTGACTGGGATTTACGTTAGAATGTATTTGAAGAACAGGTGTGATTGTTGAATATCTGGTTGAGTTTTGTTAGTACATCTCGTGATTTGGGACATTGTAGTTTTATGATAAGTGATCCATTCTGACAATCTATACCACCCTCAAACATGCGCTCTTAAACACACACATATATAAGTAAGTAAGTAAGTAAATTTAGTGACCGTAGTCGTGGTTGACCCGAATGCTCCTATTTCAAGGTGTAGGGGAGGGCCCTACTATTTTTTCCTGATTGCTCCACTCTACCTCGATCCTTACCTTATAGTGCTGAGTGTTAAGCAAGGTAGCATCAAGTACTATTTTTTGCGTCTTTGGTTTGACTCAACTAGGGATTGAACCCAGGTCTCCAGGGCCAGTTGCAAACACTGTAACCATTAGGCTAATGTACATGCTCTTTGCAGTTACTAGGTTCTGTGTAGACAACTTACCAAGAACGATAGGCTATTGGTACGGTCGAAAAGAGAGAATCAAGTATTTTTTTATGATGGCATATTAAAAAATAATTATGTTTAAAATAATCTTATTAGCCTTCTTTGCTTAACAGTATATCAGTGTTCATAGGTAATTTAACATTAAAGCCATCCTTGTAATAAAATATTTTGGCCCTATTTAACACATTGCTGGGTGGATAAGGGGTTCATACTTTCCCGAAGGGTATTAGTACGAAAGTGAAAAAAATAGCGTTACGGGAATTCAAACTCTTACTCCGCAGTCGCAACCGAGCATGCTAGTCATTATACCACGAGGTCTTTCGTCAGTAAAATAGCAGATTGGGTTATCTAGCCTCGGTAAGGGAAGTTGTTTAGAAAAGGAAATATCTCTAAAATCTGAGGAATGTTGTTTAGAAAAAATTGTGGCATATTTGTAAACGATTTTTCTGTTATCACCTCATCCAAAAAAGTTCCATTGGTTCAACGTACACCCTCATCATGGAATGCAAACGGTTAACATCTTTAACTTGTCTCTCAAGGCATAAAATAACCGTTGACGTTAAAACCAAACAATCTATCTCATAAATTTTCGAGCATGTGTCAGTGTTACACTTACCAAATAATAATGATATTGTAATAATATGTAGCCTATTTAATAACAAAATTGATATTCGATTCAAGGAATCAGTATAGGATAACTTATTTTCATGTGAAAAAATAAAGCACTATTTGCAGCTGTTATGTTTAGCAAATACGAATAGCTACGTTATTTGTATACAACATTTGTGCTATGTCATAGGCTGTCGGTTTGCAATTTTTGACAGCTATATTTAGAAGAGCTTATTTTCTGATTTAAGTCGATTAACCAGAAGGAAAGAAAATATTTAGGGTTATAATTTTTTTACTTGTATTTCTTCTGTTTTAATTCATTTTGCTTTATATTACAATAGCTCCAACCGTCAGTAGCAATTAGTAAACTCTATCTCAATTTCTTTTTAGTACAATAACTGCTCAACTTGGTGACATACAAATGCCAACTTTTAAATCAAATCATGTTGACTCATTCTTCCTTTTACTGAATGAGATCAACGCTAGTAAAGCGACAGTAGTCAAGAGTGACCTGAGGGCTCCCTTTTTTATAACTACAATACCAAGGTGTAGGTTAGGCCCAAATCCTTTCTCAGGATTGACCCACTTTACCCTTGATCCGTACCTTTAATGCTGAGTGTTAAGCAAGGAGGCATCAAGAACCATATTTTGAGTCTTTGGTAGGACTCAACCTGGGATTGAACCCCGGTCTCCCGGGCCATTAGCGAACACTAACTATTATACCAATGCCCGGTAAATTTGAACAACTCATTAATCAGCATCAGCTCTTATGCAAAAAATAAAATTCTCTGGAAAGCTAAGAACAATAAAGTTTAATAATTCTAAATGAACATAGCTTAATTAGGATTTTTTACCCCATGTGTTCAATTTGTTTTTTGTTTTTTTTAGAAAATGACCATGATATAAAAAATTATGCGGTCTGCATACTGTAGCTTTATAGACGGATATCGCTACGTCAATATATGGTAATCGAGGGTTCAGGAAGACAAAAAAAAAAAACAATTTGTTTTAACGTTGCAACATTTCGTTGTTTTTTTTTTCTCCCTACTGTAATTGGGGCTGTGGAAGCAGTCTAAAATTACTACGGACACCACGTGAAGAGATATCTTTTTTTTCTTGGAAACATCGTGTATTTTTAATTTATTCTTTGCTTTCCGTTTTCTTGACGTTGTCTCTTCGCATCCCAGCCGCAAAAGGTGAAAAACATCCGAATCACAAATTCCTATATATATGTCTATATATATATAACTTCTTTGTTGGTTCAACGAGAGAAAAAAGAAATGCTTTCAAATGAATAGGTCTATAAGGTACTTTGTTTTTTTTTTTTTTTTTGCTATTTTTCTTCAGCACGTGTTTCCGACCTTCCTGAAGACGACTTGAAATATCAGAAACATTACAAAATCACATAAACGCCGTGTTGTATAAAACTAACACGCTGATGAATTTAAAAATAGAATACAATCAACGGAAATAGAATATTATCAAGAATATAGAATATTCTTGAAAATTGTAATGTTATAAATAATCAAAAAATACTCTTAAAAACACTTTACACATGCAAGCAACTCCTGATGATGGCCTATGAAATTTCTGAAAGCCCTCGGTACAATTTTGGTAAACTCATCCAACAATTCCAAACTGAAACCAAGACAATTATCAGGAAAGTTGAAAGTATCTTAATAAAATTATATAGACAAAACGTGTTCTTATTATTAAATCAAAAATGCTTTAATGGAAGATTGTTGCTCAACTATATACAAACACACCCACACACATATATATATATATATATTATATATATATATATATATATATATACTGAGGTCCACTGAACACCTCACCAACACTTCCGCCTCGATGGGTGACATCTCCAGGCATCGTCACCACATAGACTTATTAACCTTGGTCCGGGGTGTTTGATCAGACATATTTTGAAATTTATCAACTCGTCAATATTTCACCCTCATACCATTTGCTTACAAAGCGCCATAACTAAATCGATGAATTCAATACGAGAGTATCTTACATAGTCACTCCACTAGTTTCCCCAAAGAATGATTACCAATGATTTAATTTTTTTCTAACATCGTTTCGAACTTTCAATCGGCTGCCATCCATCTCAGTAATAATTTAAGGTTATTGATGACAATAATATCTAAGTAGAAATCTCCACAGAGCAATTGTGGAATTTTGGTGACAGAAGCTTGCAGGGAACGTGTGCTTTAATCATTATCCTGAGAATTGGTCAGTTATAGCGGCTAACAAGCTTAAATTAGACAAGCATTCGTTGAAATGAAGACCGCTCTTCTTCGTATACCCCATAAATTTCCGGGCCTCATTCTCAATTTCAGTTATTTCTATTGGTTTGGATGAATAAAAATCGGCCGTGAAGTGTAGGTTTGTTTATTGCAAATAACTACGAACACATTAAGATGAATTATTATCATGTCAAAATCAAAATGACGGAAGCTTTGCAAAGTAATACATTGATTGATACTTTGAAAATTACAAAAATGTTTGTATTTAAAGTGTTTGTAAACCTACTCTGCAAATCCTTCAACACTTTAATTAGCAATCTTTTAAAAGAATTACAAATATATATATACGAGTTAGTAGTGAAATTACTTATTCATATTTTAATAGAGTATTACATAAAGGTATTTTTTTTCAAAAAGTGACAATCAAAAATGTATAATATTTCGGTAAAATTAAATTTTAAAAGAACAAAATGAAATAAGACTTGATTTTGACATTTTCTTTTTTATGCGCTATAATATACTGAAGGGACACGTGCAACTGAAACCATTTCTGCTACGATTATTGAATAGCACTTTATATATATATATATATATATAACCGTCAGTGAGTTTGTCTAGCAACCAGTTATCAATGAATTCGGTTATCACAAATGTAGTTTGAAACACCATTTATAGGTATTATTTTTCATTCAGGATGAGAGTCATGGTAATCTTCTACGGACTGCAATCGATATGTTCAGACCTATCCCATAAGATAAAACGTATTTTTTCCAAACAGCGGTTGTGTCGATTCTACTATATGGATACACCTCTTGGACGCTGACTAAGCCTATTGAGAAAAAGCTTGACGGGAATTGCACAAGAATGCTAATAGATATATTGAACAAATCCACAAAGCAACATCCTACAAAGCAATAGCTATAGGGCCCCCTACCTCTCATCTCTAAAACTATTCAGACAGACAAGATATGCGGGACAGTGCTGGAGAAGTAAGAACGAATTCATTAGCAACGTTTTCCTATG
>OY757912.1:27301690-27361690 GCA_963585895.1 Sepioteuthis lessoniana | reverse complement strand
CAATAATACGAATCAGTGTATTAAGAATATGGCCAGTACAGGCATTCGCACAAAGGGCATATAAAACGTTTATAGTGAATATAATATATTGAAACTGGGTGTTTTTACTAGGCGCAGTTGAGTTTGAGTTTGAGTTTGAGTTTTGTTTAACGGCATATCAACCCCTGTGGGTCATTTAATGCCAAAAAGGTTATTTTTAATTTCAGTCATTAAAATAGCGGTTCTATAGAGATGTTTGGTTATATCTTACTGAAAAAGTTGCTTTTTTTTAGAAAATTAAAAATGTTTTCAGGGTTTGTATTCTTAAAGATGTCCCTCAGGTTTCTTGCTTGATAGTATTTAGTGCGGATATGTTTAAGGTTGTTACAATTTAGAAGGATATGTTTGGTTGTGAGTTGTACTTTGCATGATGGGCACACTGGGGCATCCTCCCCTTTTAACAGGTGTGAATGAGTAATGTGGGTGTGCCCAATACGCAATCTGGCAAGTATTACTTCTTCTCTTCTGTTACTTCTGTAGCCTGTTGGCCACTCTCCGATAGCTTCTTGTATTTCATGGAGTTTGTTTTGGGTCTGATTGTCCCATGATTTCTGCCATTTGTCTGATATAAATTTCTTTATGGTTGGTTTTAGATCTGTATATGGGATTTTTGATTTGCACATATCAATTTGAAGAGCTTTTTTTGCAGCTTTGTCTGCTTTTTCATTTCCTTGGATGCCAATGTGACTTGGTATCCAGGTGAATATGATGCTATTATTTTTAGAGAGGGAGTTTAGTTTGTTTAAGAGCTTTGTAATCAAGGGGGATGATGTATCTCTGTTCTGTAGTGCTAGCAGGACTGATTTGGAGTCTGTGTATATGATAAATTTGGAAGCTTTATGATCTGCTATGATATTCATAGCTAGATCAATGGCTGTGGTTTCTGCACTGTAAATTGAAGCTTCATTAGGTAGGCGTTTTAGGGTTTCTTTTTTTTGAGAAATAGCAGCACAGCCTACTTTTTTTCCTTGTTTGGATCCGTCTGTATAGATGTGATAGTGATCTGGGAACTTATTTTGTATTTTTATGAGTTTCTCTTGATAAGTGATGGGGTGTGTTTTTATTTTGGGTAACTTAGCCAGTTCTAAGTTTATAGTTGGTTGCCTTATGGTCCATGGTGCCGTTTTGGAGAGTATGGTATGGTGTACTATTTTAGTGTTGATTTTGATTTCGTTGAGGAGGTCACTTATTCTTAAGCTAAAAGGTCTGATTTTTTTTGGGTTATTTTGATACAGGTTTTCATATTTTGTTTTGCCGGTATAGTCATAAGCAGGATTTTGTGGACAGGAGATGAGTTTGATGTAGTACTGTAGTGCTAATTTTTGTCTTCTTAAATAGAGAGGGGGTTCGTTTGCTTCTATGTATAGACTTTCCTTTGGGGAAGTATTAAAGGCTCCTAAAGTAAGGCGAAGTCCTTGGTGGTGTATTGTTTCCAGTCGTTGTAAGTAGGATTTTCTGGCTGCTCCGTATATGAAGCAGCCATAGTCAAGTTTTGATCTTATTAGAGATCTATATAGCTTGATAAGGGTCTTTCTATCAGCACCCCAGTCTGTGTGGGCTATGGCTCTCAATAGTTGCATGGCTTGATTGCATTTTATTCTTAGCTTTTTTATATGTGGGATAAAGGATAGTTTAGAGTCAAAGATAATGCCAAGGAATTTATGTTCATCTGTTATGGGTATTTCAGTGTTATTTAATGTAAGTTTAGGGTGGTTGTGCATCTTATGGATTTGACAGAAGTGTACACATTTTGTTTTACTATTTGAAATTGTAAATCCATTTTCTGTGGTCCATTTTTCGATTTTATTTATGCATTGTTGTACTTTCCTTTCTATGGTTGTCATGTTTTTTGAATTATAGCAGATGAGGAAGTCATCTACATATAATGACCCTTTGATTTCTGGAGGGAGGCAGGATGTTATGCTGTTTATTTTTATTATAAATAGGGATACTGATAAAATACTGCCCTGAGGAACTCCCACCTCTTGTGGCTTCGAATCAGAGTATGTGCTGCCAATCAGTGTCCTGAAAGATCGGTCTTCAAGAAAGTTTTGGATGAAGATGGGAAGTCTACCTTGTAACCCAAAGTTTTTAAGGTCTTTGAGAATTCCGTATGGCCACGTTGTGTCATAGGCCTTTTCAAGATCAAAAAAGACTGCCACTAGGTGTTCCTTTTTTATGCATGTTTCTCTGATTAGAGTTTCTATATGAACCACCTGGTCCATTGTGCTTCTTTTTGTTCTGAAGCCTGCTTGTAGGTTTGAGAGCAGTTTATTTGATTCGAGAAACCATATTAGTCTTTGGTTTATCATCCTTTCTAAAGTTTTGCATGCACAACTAGTTAGGGCTATGGGCCTATAGCTGGTGGGATTTGTTGGGTCTTTTTGTTTTTTGAGGATGGGGATGATTGTAGCTTGCTTCCATAAAGTAGGGATATTGCCTGAGATCCAGATATTGTTATATATGTTTAGGAGATATTTCTGGGAAATTGAAGGTAATTCTTTAAGAAATGTGTAGTGGATTTCATCTGGACCAGCAGCTGAGTTATTGGATTTGGATAATGAATTTTGGAGTTCATCTAGGGTGAAAAGTTGGTTGTAGCATTTAGTATTGTCAGAGGTGAACTTTATTTTGTTCTTTTCTTCTTTGATTCTGATGGAGTTAAATTTGTTGGAATATTTTTTGGTAGATGATGCTTGGGCAAAGTTTTCTGCCATCAGATTAGCTATTTGTTTTTCATTCAAAGCTTTTGTGCTTCCTTGGGAGAGATGATTTATAGGAGTGTGGACAGTTTTATTTGATATTTTCTTTACAAAGTTCCAAATTGTTTTGGGATTAGTATTTGAGTTTATTTTTGCAGTGAAGTTTCTCCAGGAGGACCTTTTAGCTTCTTTAATTGTGCGTCTAGTTTTAGCTCTTTGTTGTCTATATTTGTCTAGATTTTCTGATGAAGGGTTGGTTTTAAATTTCCTGAGGATTCTTTGGCGTTCTCTGATCATAGTTTTGCACTCCTCCGTAAACCAGGGATTGTTATGTTTTGGGGATGTTGTAGTTTTAGGTATGGTTTTGTTTGCTATATTAATTAGGGTGTTTGTGAAATGTATTATAGGTTCTTCTTGGTTTATATTTGTTTCTGGGATTAGGGTGTCAAGGCATAGTTTTTTGTAGGCTTGCCAGTTTGCTTTTTTGAAATTCCATCGTGGGGTTTTTGAGACTGTTTGTGGGTCTGATTTTCCTGGTTTAGTATTTTCTATTATGATTGGAAAGTGGTCACTGCCGCAGGAATCTTCATATACCTTCCAGTTATATTCTATAAAGGTGGCTGGATCGCTGAGTGTTAGATCTATAGCAGAGAATGTACCTGAGGATGAGCTTAGGTGGGTTTGAGCTTTCCGATTGTGGAGACATAGGTTGTTGTTATTAATGATTTTTTCAAGGGTCTGACCTCTTTTGTTCGTTGTCCTGCTTCCCCACAAAATGTTGTGGCTATTGAAATCTCCCATCAATATATATGGCTTAGGGAGTTGATTTATTAAGTTATTTAGCTGTTCTTCGTTTATAGGATCTTGAGGTGGAATGTATATAGAGCAGATAGTGGTGGTTTTGTGTAAAGTTGCTGAAATTGCTACTGCTTGTAGGGGGGTGCTGATGTTGATTTTGCTTTGGGGAATGTTTTTCCTTATTAGGATTGATACACCACCCGAAGCTCTTAGTCCCGTGTCATGTATATAGTCATATTGCTCATAATTTTTCATGTTTGTTTTATCATTGCTTTTTTTGAATGTTTCTTGGAGACATATAATGGTAGGATTTTGTTCAGTTATTAACAGCTGGAGTTCGTTGTAATTTGCCTTGTAGCCACGACAGTTCCATTGGATTATCTTGTGGGTATTTTGGTATTTGGCCATAACTATTTATGCAGTGTGTGTCTTGGGTTTAGGGTGTACTATTTAATTTTTGTATTTTCGATTTTAGGTGTCGAGTCCATTTCGGTTTCCATACTTTCTATGTTTCTGGATTTATTTTTGGTTTTTGAAGGGGTGTGTTGAGTAGGTTTTTGTTTTTCTTCTTTTTCTCTGGTTCTTGAGGTTGATCGGTTTCTGTTTTTGATAGTTAGCGTTTCATTTTTTTGGCTAGAGGTTGAAGGGATGTTTTTTGATTTGTCAGTTGGAGTTAGTTGTACATTGGGTATAATGGTTTTAAGGGTTTTGATTAGTTCATGTAGGTCGTTTATTAAATTTGTTAATTCTTCTTCTATTTTTGTTGTTTTTATTTGTGTTTTTGCTTCGTTTTCTACTTGGTTTGAGGGAGTCCTGGTTACCTGAGAGAAAGTTAATTTGTTAAAGGGATTTTCTACGAGTCTTCTTGCTTCAGGGAAGGTAATGTTTCTGGTGATTTTCATTTTGATAATTTCCTTTTCCCTTTCCCAGATTTTGCAGTACTTTGAGTCTGCTCTATGATTCCCTTTGCAGTTGTTGCAGTTTAGACTGTTTTTGCAGGATTCCTCTATGTGATTTGGTTCCTGCTCTCCACATTTGACACACACTTGTTTTCTTGTGCAGTGCTGCTTCAAGTGTCCATATTTCTGGCAGTTATGACATCTTCTGGGATTTGGGATGTATGTCTCAACTTTCACCACTGTATAGCCTATTTTTATTTCTAAAGTGGGTTTTGGGTTATTAAAGGTTAGAATGTAGGTATTGGTTTCAATTATTTCGTTTTGTTTTTTGATTGTTATTCTTTTGATGTCTATTACATTTTGTTTTTTTAGTTCATTTTTAATTTCCATTATTGAGCATAATGATAGCTCTCCATTTCTTATCACCCCTTTAGAGGTGTTTAATCTCTCATGGGGGTAAGCTTTTATATCGATGTTATGGATTTTTTTTTGCTTTAATATTATTTCGGCTTGTTTTTTTCCTGTCACCTCTATAAGGATGGTTCCATTCTTCAAGTTTTTTACGGTTTTGGGTGATATTAGAGCTGAAATACATTTTTCTATGATGAAGGGGGATATTTTTGTTAGCGGTAGTTTTTCTTTTGATTCTAGAATGATGAACCTTGGATATGGCTCATCATTGTCTGAATCACATTCAATATGGGGTCTTTTTGCTTGGGTTTTTGTTTTAACAGAAGCCATAAAAGTGTTGGATGAGTTTCACTGAACATGCTCCCCACCCACCTCGGAGCCCCATATGGGGATGTGCCTAGGGGGAAACCCATTCGCCTGGCAACACCAGGGCTACATGTTCAGTATACTCATGCTGGTGATAGACGAATTAATTTTTTGTCCCTGGGTTTTTGTTCCCAAGATAACTACTTCCCCAGGGACAGAAAGGACTACGAGTCTTTCCACAGCATGATTGACCCTACAGCCATCGTCCTCATTTAGATTTAAAAAAAAAAAAAAAAAAAAAAAAAAAAAAAAAAAACCTAAAAATCTAAGAGAGTACTGTCATGACCAGCCGATTGATCGGATCGGGCCTCTCCGACCGCCCGTCTAGCCCAGTAAGGGCCAAAGTGGTGTGTTGCAAGAGACTTGACCACTCGATTTTCAGGCCAAGTACTGCTCAACCACCAGGATCCCGTCCTTAAGCATCACGGGTCGCCACCCACGGCCAACAGGTAGCCTCGTTGGGGGGGTTTTACCCCTCTGCAGAGGTGCAGTCAGCGTATTCTACAGCCCCAGCTGACAGGGCGGAGGCGCAGTTGATTCAAGGTAGAATAAGAGATATGCATGATTGTGCAAGCAGAGAAAAATGAAAAATACAAATGTAGATATGTATAGAGTGCAAACTTGTTGCGATAAGATAGATGTTTATGTCTAATTGCAGTAGAACAAAAAATAAATAAACAGAGAAGTAGTTCGGTTGATTCTAACGCATGATTTGGGAATAAGACGATATTCTTAGTATTTCCTTGAACCTTGACTGATGTGCAATAACAATATTTGCTTCACATTTAAACTGATCTTTTGAATTATTCAGAGATGTTTGAGTAGTTCATTACGTAAAGTGAAACGTGGTGTTTTCAATAAGACTTGGAAACAAAATTCCTGAATATGCTAATGGAAATGATTTTAGCTCGACCGAAAACAAACTCACATATTTCGCTTACAGTTTAAGACCATGGTTTTCTATGATTATGAGGATAGTGTAAAAGAAATTCCTATCGCAACGGCAAACTATCAAAACACATGGCCATGCTGAAAGTATTTCGTAAATCTGTCTTAGGACTTTGCGAGCTCCTGGTTAAGACTCTAATAAAGAAAATGTATCATCTGCATTCTTCATCGCTATTAACCCGCGTTGATTTTAGTTATTTCCAAAAGTGAAAATGTCATGAAATGACAAATTGTTGCTTACTGTCCTCTTATGTTATGTGTTGTATGTATTTATACATGTTATATGATATATGATTATAAATATGGTCATGTATACGTTGTATATAGATAGGCCATACACGAACATCGCCGGCGTCATTTCTTTTCAATTAGTTCTTTACTTCGTCTCTTCACTTGTCACCTGATGTCACGCTGGGGACTCTTTCGTGTTACCATATTTGTTCTTATCACTTGTTGAGATATGACAACGAAACCACCATTTCAGGTGAACGTATTACGATTACTAGTGACTTTGATACTTATTACCCGTTCGCCCGAAACAGTAAGTTAGAAAGCAAGATGAAACTTTCGACCCCTTAGATTGGCGATTTTTCATTAATTTGCTTTTTTTTTCTAAATCTAAAACCGTTTTAATCGCCTGACTGAAAGGCCGTAGTCTCACACTAACCTTTATTTCAACAGCTGTCAATCCTACCCTTGAGATTTACCAGGTGTTTAACAGCTAATGACTTCATTTGATTGCTACACCACATGCCAAAAATAGATCACACCAACCTATTATGTAAGATAAAAATAATTGTCGACGTCTACTAACACGTGACTGCAGTAGTGCAAGGTATTCTAGAAAATTATACATATATATATATATGATTATTAGTAAGATTTCATTGCTATTATACTAATAATAATAGTCGACTTTCAAGCAATTTCTAAGTAAAACAGTGAATTCTGAATTGCTAATCTGATGTTTGAAAACTTGGAAAATTTATCTACCTACCGGATTATTCTGTAGTCTATCATCGGGGTAAATCCATAAAAGAAAAAAAAATGAAGTCAGGTACGCACTCCACTTACCTAAAAAAAAAAAAAAATTAAAAAAAGTATTAATAAAAGCGTTAAATATAGGCATGATAGTAAGAAACACATTAAAACAATTTATGTGAGTATAAAATTTTATGTAAAGATTTTGAATGACAATTTACGTGTTACATATGTTACTCAGGTAAGTATATTTTTTAATGCAGAAAATCTATCCATCTGTCTGTCTGTCTGTCTGTCTCCCCCTCCCTGTAAAAGAAACATTATGATCGTTGTATTAGTATAGTCATAAAGTGCGAAAATTTTGTCTGACAAAAACATAAAATTGGTACATTTAGATCAATCTTGGCATTAGCTGCTTCATCTGGTCAAGTATCAGTCAATATATTTGTTATTACTGAGCTAATGTCTTAATAAAATCTACTTTCGCTGACAGAAATTTTAACATGATGTTTTACGAGATTTTATGGCAACGGAAATCTAGTCAGATTTTTTAAAGAAAGCGTTGACAGGGCCATATAACTGGCCATTAAAAATATATAAGAAACAAATAAGGAAGGTATTTAAATAAGTTGTGACATTTTCATACACAAAATCAGAACTTTGGAGATAAACACTGATTCTCTGTTTCTTCAATTACACAATGTAGTAATGTATAAGAATAAACGAAGATAAATATTCCATCGAATCAAACTGTTTCTCATTTTATAACAGAAGACAGGAGTCAGTTCTTCCCAAAAAGCTTGAACGACATGGTAAATATTGAGCCTAACTTTGACGCACGGGTTATACAGTTTTGAATTATTTCTTCAAAACAGTCATTTACCAAAGACTTCATACCAAACTGACATTCCTACAAGCCTTTCCAGGATTTGAATTCAGCTTGCCGATTTTATTTTCTTTGACAATGAACATTTTGGAATATGCACATTGAGAGATAGAAAGGACAGATACAAACTTATATATATATATATATATATATATATATATATATATATATATATATATATATATATATATATATATATATGAGTGTGTGTGTGTGTGGGTGGGTGTGTGTGTATGTGTTATGAATTTTTCGATTAATGATGACTTTTCTCTCCTTATATATATATATATATATATATATATATATATATTCAGTTTTGCTCTTTTAACTATTTCAAGTTCACTTTTTTAATATTTTTACCAGGGATGGTATGGCTTGTATTTTCGAGTTGGGAACCTTAAACACATGGCGTTGCGAATTAGTAACAGAGAACCTGTTAAAGAAAATCGAATCAGCACATTGAAATTTAAAAAGATATTTTTTTCAGTTGAATTATCAAGATACAATTACAATGCCCTAAAGATGGTTGTACGGACCAAAATGCAATCAATTTTTTTTCATAGCGAATACATATGATGAATATTTTGTTAATTATATTTTATACTTACATACTCATTTCTATTTGGGCTGAAGAGAAGCGTTCAAGGCCACAAACACAATCACACACGCTCACACATATATAAACACATATATACATATACCCTTATTCCCACCCATACATACATACACATTTGTAAACGTTTGCATATTCATGTATGTAAGTGTGTAGGTGTGTGTATTTTAGGCTTTCTGGCTAGAATAATGTTTCAAATATGGAACGCATTTTAGCAGTGAAATCTTTCTTATAGAGTAATGTTCTGGTCAATCATGTTTTCCTTTTTACCAAAAATGTTTATTAGTTTTGGAAACAGGTATTTCTTGAATATCATCCTGAATTGATAAAATATCGTTTTTTGAGCAGTTGTTTTATGTGGCATCAATACAGCAATTTTAAAGGATCTGAACCCAACAGTTTTTCTTTTGTTTCTGTTTTTTCAATGAAACCCTATTGTTTATCTGGTTATTTCAATGGCTACATTGGCTCTGCCATATTGAATGTTACTTAAGTCTAGAATAATATCTCTTGAAGGGCCACTGCTTTTGTTGCAGAATAGAACACATGAAGTGAATAAATTCATTGTTCGTATGAAATTAAATGCTTTTTATTTATCATCGTAACTTTGCACGCGTGTTGATTGGATTTCATGAATCATTTCACGCAACTCTTTTAACGAGTAACACTTTGTTATTTCTACATACCTTCCTCACTTTTGTTCTCGGTGTTTGAATTTCACAATTTTTCATTAAATGTGTCGGTGAATTAATAATGGTGCCTCAAGACATGCTTTTTTAATCAATTGAACAAAACGTAATTTCGCAATTGAAATGATAGAAAGCAAAGAATAACAAATATATATAAAAAAATTAATTATAGAAAAAAGAGGAATATTATCTCTGAATTGTGTTTCCAGTTTGTTTTTCTTTGAAGGCAATAGACTCGTATAATCTTCTTTATTCAGTAAACTCCACAAACAATTTACTAATTGATGTGGTGGGAGAGAACATTATCAGTTTTGAAAAGTTAATCATCCATAACAATTTCCATCAAAACGTTCATAGTTATGAATTTTTCTATTTATGATGACTTTTCTCTCCTTATATATATATATATATATATATATATATATATATATATATATATATATTCAGATATGCTCTTTTAACTCCTTTTAAGTTCACTTTTTTATATTTTTACCAGGGATAGTCTGGCTTGTTTTTTCGAGTTGGGAACCTTAAACACATGCCGTTGCGAATTAGTAAACCGTTGGTATTTATTAAATAGTTTACAACGCAGGCTTTAAACTACTTACTGTATCTGCTGTCCATTAGACGTCACCCATTTAAGAGTTGAACATACGCATATCTACTCAACTTCAGATATTCGGCGGGAAATACTGCTTTAATTGTCACTTGACTATAAGTCTTATTTTACTAAGCTTTACTTATTCTGTCACACAAGACCCAAATATTGTACAATTAATCATAAATTGTCTCCAAGCTAAGTTCTTAGTTGATTTATTGCTAGTTAATTTTGGTGATCTGTCTGGAAACTGATCTTTAAGACGTGTTTGAAAAAGGGGATTCCTTGAATAAAATCGGCATTCTATTGATTTTTATGCAAATATTTAAAACAAATAAGTCTCTAAAAAGTTTATATTAATCTCTGCGCTGATGTCAGTTATCTTACTAGGTATTTCAACGAATTTACAGTGTGTGAAAAGAAAATTTGGTATATTCTTGTACAATAATTAACGACTAGTGGGTAGATTGTTCGTCAATGGTCCGGGAGACCACGGTTCAACCCCATGTCGCGTCATACCAAAGACTTTAAAAATTGTACTTGATACCTCCTTGCTTAACACTCAGCAATATAAGGTACGTATCAAGAGTAAAGTGGAGCAATCCATGGAAAGGTGTAGCGCCCTCCCGTATACCTCAGTGTTGTAGCTGTTGAAAAGGGAGCCTTCTGATCACCCTCGACTACGGTTGCCAACTTTACTTTACTTTTTTACTTATAAACCAAGATTTATTTCAATTAAAAAAAAAAGAATATTAGGCACAGAACAGTAAATTTACTCAATATGACCATCGTATTTTTTTCTTTCAACTATTGTATCAACAGGCCTTTGAAACTAAATGCATGCATTTAAAATAAATTCTCCAGACATGTTATTCCATTCTTCTTTGATAGCAATCTTAAGAGAACCAATATTGGCTGAGAACTTATATTTACTTTTTCTTCTAAAATTCCTCATATAGCCTAATCAAGGGATTAAGGTCTGGACTCAAATCTTGTTTAATTGCTGTCCTCAGTTTTCTTGTGGACATTCAATTCATTAGCGTGCTTTCTTTTTAGCGTTGTGGGGTCCTTATTAAATGCTGTAACGAGAGCGATTAAAAAGCCTTCTTTTCATTTTTGGTTCAATCCTCCACTCCCAGTTTTCCTTAAAAAAGAACTTTTAAAAATATTTCTTTTGCTTTGCATGTAGTAGACAAAGAAACTTTGGTTTGGATTAAGCATAATGCAAATCATAGATTGTTTGTCATTTCTTTTCTTGCTCACACATATTGGGCTAAATGTTAATAAAAATGTGCTTGAATGACAAAGCTGGTCAATAAATTTTCGATTTATTGATTGTTTTTAATTGGAATAATCAAACAAAATTAAAAAAAAAAAAAAAAAAAACTTAAAAAAAATTATTCCATATTTGGCTTCCACACCGTGTATCCAGCGGTTTCACTGAATGCTGCATACTTTTAGCAGAGTCAAAATAACTTAAGTTTTGTAATTAAAAAAAAAAAAAAACACATCCTATTATGGCAGGTCTACGTTGCATTGTCGGTAGGACTGAAAATGCACCAACTTTGTCAACTGTGGAGGAATACCACCCCCAAATAAAGTTGTGTTATAGGTAGAACATTTAATTGCGTCTGATTTTGAGAATCTAATTTCGGAGTTCTTGTTATGGGTAGAGCACCCTCTTCATTGTCATAACGCCCAAGTCCACTCAGACCTGATTTAGCTATATCTTTTAGAATCGCTTTTATTGGTCAATTATATCTATTTTAACAAGTCGTCTTATTAGCGAGAACAGTATTTTAAAACAATACGAAAAAAATACTTTACAAAAAAATAAAAAATACGAACGCACATTGAATACGATTACTTAGTCTCTGAGAATAAAAAGTGCCTAGCTG
Source organism: Sepioteuthis lessoniana (assembly GCA_963585895.1). Classification (NCBI taxonomy): domain Eukaryota; kingdom Metazoa; phylum Mollusca; class Cephalopoda; order Myopsida; family Loliginidae; genus Sepioteuthis; species Sepioteuthis lessoniana. Next base: position 27,349,862 of record OY757912.1, on the reverse strand, counting down.
AGTTGACCTGACGTTAAAATTAGTCCATCAATAAAATGTAGAATAGAGGTCATTAAAAACGAAATTAAGATATAATTGAATGTCATAATGTTTACCCATGTACTTCATATTCATTACCGATATATGTTGATATAACTTCATTAGGCAATGAAGAGTCTTTCTTGTTTACAATATTGATAATTATTTCATATTTCAAGCAATAAAGATTTAGTTTGTAATATTTCTTCGTCTACGACAGAATGCGTTTAGTATACGTGTGAACTAAAATATATTGAATCTGATGCAGGCATTTGTAAAACATTGCAAATTTAGGGAGTTGTTATTTATCAACGAGTATATGTCAAGCTTGGTTGACACTTATACCAGAAATGGTCGAAAGGGTTTATTATCACTTGGTACAAAAACTCATTGGAATTTTGAGTTAAACTTGTATTTTAAATTAATTCTGTTACTCTTGCAGGACAGAGATCAACATGTGTTCCTCATAATTATTAAAAGAAAAGAAGGGATTGACAGGATCAAATTTGATAAGAATTTTCATATAAGTTTGCTGTTTCAAAAAGAAGTGTGCTTATGACAATAATAAGGAATCACCTGAAGAGTTAGAGAAAATTAAGAACATTATTTGTATTACGCTATAGCTAAGAATATGCCTAACTATAAATAATGCAAACGAATAAAAAACTTTATAAAATCAAGAATTTTATTAAATGCTAGCACATTTTATACGGATTTCAATCAGGAAATACGCCATTTTAAATCATTTTTCTTCATGAAATATCGGCATCTTTTATGGTGTTCAAAAACTAATGCGTTAAAATTATTGACTTTTATGCCAAACAAATTTACTCTTCTCAGTGAAAAGATTGAAGGCGCCGATCACAAATTAGTTTCTTTAAGAGAGCTCTATATTTGAGTGGTACGGAAATGGTACTGCTAAATAAACAATTACTTTTTTTATAACTATTTCTTTGCACTGCATGACATTTACTTCTTTCTTTCCTATCGTTGAAACATAAACGTTACTTGATTCTCATCACAGAAAGAAATAAAATACTATGCTACAATAACATCTCGAAATTTTCCTACACAATCATGCTCAGAAAATAATCACATTCACTTCTGCCTTGTAGCCAAATTTCCACTCTTCACATTTTCTCCACCATTATTTCACATTATTTTTTAAAATCTAATTTTCAATCTAAAGTTAAAGGACAAATAGTGAAAATCACAAGGGTATTAAAATTAGTTTAGGCTACACATCGGTCCGGTCGCCAGAACGGAAATACATGTCAAAACACCTCATTTTTTTGTTTTTATTTAATCACTATTGAGAGTTCAGGAATATATGATGAATAATCTTTTTTTCTAAATACTAATCATAGAAATTGGATAAACGAGACCCCAAAGAATGGTCGTCGTCGGATATGGTACAATTGATTGAACAAACAATATCATCCTTGCCACCTTTTTTCCTCGATTTCAACATATCCAAGCAGAAATCTCTGCCTTTGTTCATTCATGCAGTTAGAATTGAAATCAACATCATTGTTTATTTACTTTTTTTTTTAAACACCCACATACAATAATCATTCTGCATTATATCATATAAATTGCGCAGTTAATCATTCGACTCAACCGTATAAACAACCAGAATTATTAAAAAATTGCCTTGGGTAAAGTACTTGTCTCTGTAATACAATACTTTATAACAGAGACAAAATGATATAAAAAAATTAATGTAAAGAAAAGGTGAGAGAGGATTAAAAAGTGATTCTTAAAGAGAAGAGGTTTTCAGATCTTTCCTCTCTAGTTGTTGGGTTGCATTCGGTAGGCCGTTTTATCTCTGGGCGGTTCTGTTGGGTGTGCCTCGGCACTAGAGAGTTCTTCCGGCCTCAGGGGGCCATCCCCTCAAGCTTTTACCACCTTCAGGGGGAGTTTATTGCCTGGCGCATGAGGCGTCCCAAAAAAGGGAATGCCGGCGGGGTCGAAGGTATTTTTGACCTTGCCGGACGCGTGTGGGCTTCGGCCCTGCGACCGGACCCACCTTAAAAACGACCTTGTGCCATATTCATGCGTTGGCAGGACGTATGATAAATAATAAGAGAAGGAATCCGAAATATTGAACAGCCAGTCATACGTTGTGTGAAATTGAAAAGTTCTACATATACCTAATTTCAGTTAAAGTCTTAAGGAAATAAACCCGACAAATCTACTTCAATCTTGCTCGAGGCTGTTTGCTTTTCCCAGCAGGCTAATGTTCATGCTTAAGGTACGAGTTCTTCTCGATCAAACGAATTGTAAATAGTCAGAAAAACTGGGGTCTTTAATTCTGGTAAAGCAAATGATCGCGTAGGAAAAATTCTGAATCCAAAACCTGAAGAGCCCTACGAAAGAATCTGTGGCCTACATGTATAATATACTTTGGGAACTAACTTAACTTTAAAATATGACTGGTTCAATATAAGCATACATCATATTTACCCAACCCCTCCGCTCGGGCAGGATATTACACAAGGTCAGTTTTTTTAGGCGGAGTTTAACAGGTTTGGATTCAGAGTTTTCCTTCTCCTAGACTAGTTGCCTAACCAAGGCTGTAAGAACCTAGTCTGTCCTACTATTTACCCATAGCTGGAAGGAGAATAATTGAATTCATACCTTTCCCAAGGGTATTAGTGCTATGTGAAATGCAATCAGTCATGGATTTGAACTCGTGTCGCCGGGTCCAATTCCTGCGTCGATAACCATTATACCACGGGCACCTCCTTTTTTACTATTTAACCCATAGCTGGGAGGATAAGGGGGTTCATACTTTTCCCAAGGGTATTTGCCCGAAAGTGAACGTAATAGCGCAACTGGAGTTCGAACTCGCTTACTACGATTCCGCAGTCCACGACACCCCTAACCAAGGCTGAAGAACCTAGTCTGTCCTACTATTTACCCATAGCTGGAGGGAGAATAATTGGATTTATACCTTTCCCTAGGGTATTAGTACTATGTGAAATGCAATCGGTCTCGTCCAGGATTTGAACTCGTGTCGCCATGTCCCATTCCTACGAGGATAACCATTACAACACGAGCACCTCCTGTATAGGTAATATAACTATTCATATCGATAACTGAACTGCTAGAAATTAATTGGAAATGGGCTCAGTGATTCAAATTCAAAACAAGTTAAGGCTGTTTGCTTTGAAACTAACGTGAATGCACCGTAGAAAAGCATAAATCTGTCAATCTGTCTATGTCGAGACTATGAATAAATAGTAGTGACGACTAATCTGTTTGACTTGAATACGGTAACCGGTACAAAAGACAAGTAATTCTAAATTCAAACCATAGTTGCTTCGCTTAAAAAACTGAACTTGAGTCATATTCTGCCCGTGAAAGTTTGTTTACTAAATACATAATTCTCTTATCTTTTATTATAATGCTCGGAATATTTGTATGTTAAGGAAAAGGCACAAATTAGCATGTTTTTTGTTGTTTTTTTTGCAAATACACCTGCATTACACAAACTTGTGAAATAAAGAATTGTCTAATCCAATTTTCAAATTTATATTTATGATAAGAGATTTCCATCGGCACTCTCCCAGATGGTAATTTCTCGGGGGAGATATTCATTAAATGCTAATTATAGAAATGTGGGTGTTATTCATTTATTTGCAATTAATTATAACATGATCATGTTAATTGGACCTGACGCGAGATCGATATTCTGGACTGACAAGGGAGTTCATTTGGTATATATAAATAAATGATATTATTAGATAAAATTCTTACTGGTCATAATTCTACTTTTTCTATGTTGGCTCTTTAAAATGCATATATATATATATATATATATATATATATATATATATATATATATATATATATATATATATATAGAGAGAGAGAGAGAGAGAGAGAGAAGGAAATTGTATCTATTTTGAAAATGATGAACATACAACTTATTTTCTAACATCTATTTTATGGATCGAACTGATTCAGAAATAAATAGTTCAATTGAATAATACTCTAATCGTATTTCATGAGCCTAACTCTGAATACCTATATGTGTGTGTGTATGTGTGTATGTGTGTGTGGATTGATAGATAGATACTTTTTCTTCTCCATGCCTCATTCATCAAGAACATATTGTCTGCTTGACTGCATCTTTCGCTCTCTCACTCTCTCTCTCTCTCAAATTACCGGTTTACCTAGAGTCTATGAATGAAATCACCGCGTTACAATTTTCAATAATTTATTGCTTGATTTCTTCGTTATTGCTTACGGATTCATAACGAATTCGATTTGTTTCGATTTGAGGGGGCCCCGAATATCGCAACATCGAGGGTTGCAATCAGATCAGATTACTGCAGTCGTGAGCATTTTTTTCTTTCTTCCAAGGGAATGTTTCCTGAATTTTATTTCTATCTGATATAATTCATTGAATCCCCTCTCATCAGTCACAAATATTCATCAGGTAACATTAATCAACATCATTCGATGGAGATTTTAACCACAGAAATGATAGATTTATTCGAATACACTACACTATAATGTATGTAATCATTATTTAAAAGGAATAGGGAATAAAAAAAAAGAAATGCTGAAAAAGAGATAAATATAGTAAAAGTGTGAAGTTGGGAAAATTAGGAAGAAAGAAATAGAGGATAAAAAAAAGAGATAATATGAAGAAAAGAAGGGTGAGACAGCGAAAGAGAAAGAATAAGACTGAATAAGTAAAAAATTAATGGCAAGTAAGAAAAACACAAAAAGAAAGTTTAAAAAAGGATATAGAAAATAAAACAGGAAATAGAAGAAAGGTAGTAAGGAAATGAATTAAAGAAAAAAAAAACTTTTTTTTTTTCAAATATTGGGAAATAAAGTGAAGGCGAGAAATATCAGTGAACGGAAAAAAAAGAACTGGGCCAGAGAGAGAGAGAGAGAGAGAGAGAGAGAGAGAGAGAGAGAGAGAGAGAGAGAGAGAGAGAATATGAGGAAGATCGCAAGAAAAGAAAAATGAAGAGAAGCATGAATAATAAATATTGTAGATGAAAACGAAGTAATATATTTATAAGAAGAATCAAAAGAGGAAAAGGACTAAAGAAGAATGATCCGATGCTGAAAGAAAACAAAGAACATAAGCTGGTAACATAAGATAGATAATATGAAAAGGGGAAAGTGAAAAAGAGAAGAGACGAAAACAAAAAGGAAACAATGTAAGAGGCAGGAAGGAAGGGAAACATAGTAAAAAAAAAAAAAAGAGAGAGAAAAATAAAATTAAAGAATACAAAGAGGGAATAGGATAACAAATTGAAAGAGAAAGTAAAATAAGAAGAGGGAAAAGAAAGAAACAGCTGGTGGGAAAATCGAAATTGAAAAAGGGAAGACAAAGTCCGAGAAAAACTGCAAGGTAAACAATTGACTGGTTTTAAATGAATGTCAACCCATCGAGGGTTATTCTATGCCAATATAATTACGTTCAATGATTTTTCAAATTTATTTTTCTGTTTAGTTCTTTTGTGAAACTTTTTTTTTCTTATGGGTCAATGAGTATAAATAATTATTATTTTTTACTTGATGAGAACCCAAGAGTTACTAACACTCGGGGTTATTGTAGAGCTGTAAGTCAAGGGTGCAGACACATAATTTTTGAGTATACTAGTATTATAAGAAACGACTATTATTAAACAAGATAAAATGTAATTTAAAGAAATGAACGACGAAATAAGAATTTAGACCCCAAAGAATAAATGTACTTAATATAGCCATTTTTTTTTCAGCTATTGTTTCAACACGCCTTTGAAACGATTTGCATACCGTTACAATAAATTCTCCTGTCAGTTAATTCCATTCCTTCTCGATACCAGAATTACGAGAACCAATATTTGGACGAGAAGTTGCATTTGATTTGTTTTCTAAAACGCCCCATGTAGCGTAATCAAGTGAGTCAAGACCTGGGCTTGTATCTTGTGTAATTACTGTCCTCACTGTTTTCTCGTAGACATTCAATTCTTTAGCGTGCTTTCTTTTTGATTTGGGGGGGGGCTTCTTAATCGCTTTAGCGGAGCAATTAAAAAGCATTCTTTTTATTTTGGTTCAATCCTCCATTACCACTTTTTATTAAAAAAAAAAAAAAACTTTTTTTTCTGTAAAACCATTTTTCTTTCCTTTGTATAGGATAGATAAAGAAACTTTGGCTTGGATTCGGCATTAAGCAAATCATAGATTATTTGTCATTTCTTTTCTTGCTCAAACATATTGAACTAAATGTTAATAAAAAAAAATTGTGCTTGAATAATAGAGCTAATCATTAAAATTTAGAGTTATCGCGCTTTTAAAAAAAATGGAGAAATCCGAAAAAAAAAAAAAAACACTTTGAAATTATCGTACTTTTAGCTACGGCACCCTGTATATATACATACATATGAATATATAAATACACATATAGATAAAAATCCAAGATTTTTAAATATTCTAGGTTATTGTGAACATGGGACAATTACCAATGATAGGAGTGCTGTAAACTCCTCAGATCTTCTGAACTGAATACTCTCTACAAGATGCAGCTTACTATCATGCTAAATGCACCCTTTTTGAGGGGAGGGTGTTTTAACCCTCCCTAAGCAATACAGTAAGCGTTTTTTAAGACCTACCGACAGAGTGTTGCATAACGGGGGTGAAGTAATGCACAAGTTCTACAACACTTTTTTAAAATAAAAATATAATCTCTTTGATTCAAAACGTAGTAATGTTTGTGTATGTGTGTGTGAGAGAGAGAGAGATGCATGATTGACATCACGTAGAGAGAGACCGATTCAGTGCCAAGCTTCTTTGACAGAACTTTTCGAAAGTGTCGGTTCTCAGCCAGTCAGCTAACTGGTCCCCTCAAGCTGATCTATCTATTTGCTGGATGTTCTCCGAGAGACTGACCGCCTGAATCCATGGAGTCAAAAAACTTCCACATTATCTGGATGCCGACACATTTTTCACTTTCATGTGATTAATTACCGTTGTTTCTTGTTTACACAGGTGCATACCCTGTTTCAAAATACCAAACTAACTGGCGCTCAAAGTTCAATATATACCAAGAGTGCGTAGACCTACTAAGTTTTAAAAAATAATGCACGTATTTGCCTTTATTAGAATATATTTGACCTTACGAGATAAATTCAGTTAAATTTATTCTTGGTCCCAATTATTAATTTACTTTTCACTTAATTGCTCTTAATTTTTTTTTTTTTATCATAAAATTCGTTTCTGTGATTAAAAGTGTTTGCTTTTACGAGCCTCTCTCCATCTGATCGGCAGAACGAACACGCCAAAATAGATCAGTCAAATAAAACGAAGTCTTCGATTAGTAACCTCCCGTTATTCTCAAATCTATTGATCAGATCGATCATTCTTTCACTGATAATCTTTATCAGACTCCATGGCTGCTATCAGAGGAGGGCAAAATGCCGTTTCTAAACGTGTTAGTGTATGTGTTTGTGAAATGATCTTTGCGTTCAATAAAATTAAAGCAATTTCCCCAAAGATTTAAAACCGGAAGACTCATTCATCAGTCACATGTGTGGTTAAAAAAAACCCAAAAAAGACAAAGAAAGATCATTTATCAACATGGCTGTTTTTGTTGTTATTATTTTAATTGAGTAATTAAGCTCTTGTTGCAATCTCTTTGATCATGTAGAGAGTCGACTTGTGTTCGTTCTCAATGCCAACTATAAAAGAATGAATAAAGAATAATTTCACAAAGGAATGAATCATTACATTTTTTTTAAGAATCAAATATTAATCAGTATCCATATTTGTATAAGTACGAAGCAAAAATGCTGTACAAAACCGTGTCATATCGAAGACAATAGATATTGATTTCGGTACACGTTTAAGTAAATCATTATGGTTCTTGGATTTGCATTTTTGACGCACATATGCACGGAGTATATTTAAGGTATAAAAAAAAAGAGTATAATAAAACACGATGAAAACTCAAGACACTTTTGAATTCTAGCTCAGGTGTGAATTGATAACGTGAAACAGATTTATTTTCTTCTATGTTGACTCTATCAAGACAGTAAAATTACCTCGGTTAATAAGGGCTTTAGTGTTCAATTTCTATCGTACTTATACAACTTAAAAATATTTCGAAATCTTTTTTATCCTATTTATCAATCTATTTACCCAACCCCTCCGCTCGGGCAGGATATGACACAAGGTCAATTTTTAAACGGAGTTTAACAGGTTTGAATTCAGAGTTTTCCTTCTCCTAGACTAGTTGCCTCACCAAGGCTGAAGAACCCAATCTGTCCTACTGTTTACCCATAGCTGGAGGGAGAATAATTGGATTCATACCTTTCCAAAGGGTATTAGTGCTATTTGAAATGCAATCAGTCTCGTCCAGGATTTGAACTCGTGTCGCCTTGTCCATTTCCTACGACGATAACCATTACACCACGGGCACCTCCTCATTTTATCTATGAATTACAAAGAAAACTAAAGAAATAACTAAAAGACAATTCGTCCTTAATGATCTGATCACATGTTAAGCAGCGTTGAGCTGGGTCCTTGCTTAAATAGAGATACTGAAAGAGGGAGGGAGTTGCATTGTTGCGAATTTGACTAGGAAAATACTTCTCTAGCAATTTCCTTTTTAAGATTGTATTATCCTGATATATGTTTTAACCACAGAAGGACGTATAAATAGTGCAGACACTTAATGATATAATATAAGTAATATATGATGGTCTTCTCTTGCTTAATTGTAATTTTGTTAATATCGATTTAGATTATTATTGTATATACTGAAGACAAACATCTACTTTAAGCGATGAAGCAATATTTTTTTGCTTACACAATTTCATTTTATATTCAATATTGTTTCCATTAGGACCATCCAAACAGGAAATTCTTCCAAACTATTGCCAAGTCAGGGCAACTGTATAGTTCCAACACTTAGACTAACCTCTCACGAAACGCTCTCAGAAACAGGTTGATGGCAAATACTCAAACATGATGTGTGCTATTTAAAGAAATCCTCTAAGCAGCATCTAAAAACAGCAGGAGTACAGCTATTTACTTCCTATCTCGTAAACCTTCCAAGTAATGCCAGTATGATATGCGTGGCACTGCTGGTGAATTAAGGGCTAAGAGACGTTATATAATGGACTCCTACACATGGACACACCAGTGTTGGTCGAATATCAAAAACGTATATTCGTTCGTTCTGTGTGGACACTTGGTGTGGTATTGAGCTCTTAACAAGCCAGATGACGAGAAAGATAAAGAGAGTCAATGAAGGAAACTCCGTGCTGTCGGCTAACTTTTGGAAGCCAAAGTAAAACCACTCCTTGGTTACAAATTTTGTCCCACGCTCACAGAGTCTGGCAAAACATCATGTTAAATATTATTTCTTCCTCTTTCTCTCTTTCTTACAATTCAAATTGTACCTGTAATTAATATTGACCAGCGGCTCGTTTTCCAAACTTAGTGGGGGAAATACCCCAACAGTTGAAGTTTCTGACAATTGAACTGTTTCCAATAGCAGTGATCTTCGTGATCTCCTTTCTTCGTGGCAGACATTTACATTTAAAGTTGGTATTGAGAACGAATTTGAGTTGATTCGCCACTTTATCAAAGAGATTTCACTTAGTGCATTGCAAATATTGACGTATAAACTCCACAGAACCCACGTATTTGTTCATGTGATCAATATTTTATTCAGCAGTGGTTTTTCAACTTGCTTAAATCTTTCCAGACGGAATTTCTTTACAAATATCTATACATAAGACCGGTGTCGCTATATATATATATATATATATATATATATATATATATATATATAAATATCAAGTTGACCCCACTATACCATATATATTCTAATAGAATTATGCCTCAGCCATATGACAGATGCATTTTAGGTGTAAATATCTAGTTTTAGTCCTTTTCATGAAAATAGAATGCAATAGAATTGATAAGAAAGGAAAATTTGCTTCTAAATATAAAAGCCAATGTTATCGAACTATACGCCCACACTGGAATCAGATCCATCCATTTATTACGATCAAAGTCATCATTAAAGCCTAGAACGAGGTGCTAGACCTCATGTGCGTTCTAAAGTCTATACTTGTCATCATATCGACATTTGATTATTCGTTGAGGAAAAATCATATATAATTGCGAAATACATCAGTGATACACGTACGCCGCTATGATCTGTTCCGTGATACATTAACCAGTACCTAGTAATGGCTTATTGATATTCGGTGGTAATCTAACGTGCTTTTCAGTTGAGATCTTGTCGGACTGTCCCCCATAACAGAGAATTAAAAAATAAAGGTTTTAGCTTTTACTACATTTATGGTAATTGTCGAATAAAGAGTCTAATTAATTTTCTATCAGCTGTGGAAATAAATTTGTTGTACTTTGATGCCTTTGATACATCACATGTGATATATCCGAAATAGCAGTTAGTTCCATTTGTCAATTCATTAATGTCACTTTGAACATATCTTTTCCTAAATAGTCTTTTTTTTTTTTTCAATTCAGTAACAATTTTTTTCCGTTTAATTTGAAATATATTTGTATTAGAGCATAAAAATTGGTGGCAAAAAGTGAGTAAATAATCAAAGTAAAAAGATGCAAAGAAAACAAGTCTACAATTGTATAACGCATTTGAAATTATCATGGTTACGAAAACCTGAGAGGCAACCTTATAAAAACAAAACTATTCAAACTTAAAACAAAAAAAAATGTATCGAATTTTTTTTCAATATAGTCCTAATATTTATTTACCATGTCTCAAAACAGATTTTTGCTGGATATAAAATAGAAATATTTCTTATAATATATATAAATGATTAAGGGGAATCCTTTTATTAAATCGTTTAAAACAATAAAAGACTAAAGAGTATTTCGTCCGGCGCTTCTTTCATAACAACATCCTCTCGAAGTTTTTATTCATTAAAATTACCACATTTGTTCTTGAAGTCTACTATTTTAATCGATTCTAGTCGTTACAATTGAAGAAGGGCAGGACGAAATGGTCCCTATATTGTTTTATTGTTGTAAACGATTCAATAAAATGATTACCCTAATTGAATTAATTATACACATTTGTCACGAAAAATTGGTTTTCATACAGGGTCGTGTGTGTGTGTGTGTGTGTGTGTGTGTGTGTGTGTGTGTGTGTGTGTGTGTGTGTGTGTGTGTGCTGTTATTTTTTTTTTGTTGGTCCAAAGAGAGAAAAAAAGTAAATATTTTCAAAAGAGTAGAGAGAGCCAATGCCTAAAAGAAATCCATGACGGAATTAAAAGAAACAACCACCCTCTCAAAACAGTAACCACTATATAATCGATAAACCACACTGGATAAATCATTAAAACTTCTCTGAAGAAAGCAAGAAACTGGAAAAACGTGTAAGAACTAAATAATTTTTAAGAGAAAATAAATCTCTTTGTAGACTAATTCATTTTAACATATGCAGGTACTAGTTTCAAAACCTGTTAGTCTTGACTGAATATAACGATTTGTAAATTAACTACAAATTCACAGTTAATGAAGTTATATATATATATATATATATATATAATATAAAAGGTGACATTTTAAACTGTCAGCCTTATTGCATAACGGACATCAAGTGTTAATGGAGGTTACATCTAGCAAATGTTTGACCATCTTTTCCGAAACGATTAGTTACGATCTTAATTTGGACAGATGAACATTATTTAAGTTTTGGTATATATTTTGGAAACTGGAGAGTACAAAACTGCGGTAGAGAGTGCAGTTCAACCTCATTTCATGATATATCAATGCTATGCAATGTCGATCCTAAGTTTAAAATTCTATCCGGAACAGTATCATTCTGAGTAACATGAAATGAGCATGACAAGTTTTAGCCTCGTTAATACTTATTCAAAAGTCATAAACAACTATTCAAGAACAAACGCACGGTGCGAATCGGCACAAACCATGATCATAAGTTATGGATTTTTTTTAAATTCTAAGATATTAGCTTGCTGGGACTACCATTAACACTTGTCTATGTTCACTTGCACGTTAGACATGACAGTTTAAAACGTTGAGAACCGTGGTAGGAAATTGCCATGGTTATTCGAGTTCAACTCCTGTCGGGGATCGTAAGCAATTATCATAGCGCTAGTACATTTAGGAATCGTACGAATCGTATTATACTCCCTCCAGCTATGGGTAAATAGTTGAGTACACTAGGCTCTTTAACCTTGGTATTGAAAATGATCTAGGAGATATAAAAAGCTGAATTAAAGCCAGTTAAAATCCTTGTAAAAATTGGCCTTGTGTCCTATCCTTCTCGTACGAAGATTAGGTATATAAATCCGTATGATCTTTAATGTAATTTTTAAAAATTCTGATTGTGCAGTGTGTTTATATATATATATATATATATATATATATATATATATATATATGTGTGTGTGTGTGTTTTAGAAATTAACAGCATGTTTTTCGGTAATTACTATATAATTTAATCTTTAACAAAACACTTATTCCAGCAAGTGTTTTTACCTTGGTTAAAGCACTTCAATACATACTCATTTTACATGACATGAAGTTGAGTAATTAACTTCCTTTTAGTATCTTCCGTGTTCTTAAAGATTATTTTTAGTATCTTCCGTGTTCTTGAGATTATTTTTAAGTGATAGAAAAATGGGCACACGTAGTTTTGTCTGATATGAATGGAGGCTGCTACACTTTCACAATTCCATGTTTTACCATATGATATAAAAAAAAAAGGATTTTTATTTCAGATAAATAATGGGGCGTGAAATTACATATAGTCACAGCTTTCACAAATGCAAATTGGTGCTGACAATTTTTTCGCTTTAAGAGATGGTAATGGTATTTCCTTGGAACGTTGATACATTATTTTTAACTTTTTTATTTTTGAAATACATTTTGACGGGTTAAACTTCTTGCGAATCGACATAGCAAGTGTGTTAACTACGAGAACTTAGAAAATAATATATATGGTTTTGAATCATCTCCTTTTTTGATCTGATCGAGCATACCCCCCCCCACTCACGTTGTATATACAGCCATGTCTACAATGTTTTAAATAAGCACACTCTATATTCCGCTGAGGTGTAAGGTCCCAATCAAAACTGTTTTTCTGGGTATGACACTAAATTGCATTTGATGGTCAGGTTCCTGTACTAGGATATTAGGGAGTACACTGTCATTGTCATTACACCTATGGTCAATCTGTCTTGGAGTGTTGGTTCCTGATAAAGGTTTCATCTTCGGGTCAAATAGATCTGTTAAAAATTATTTTCATTTGATATGACTGGGAGCAAAAACCATTTATGAAAGGACGACAGTGAAAATTGAAATATAATCACTACCATCTAGACACAATATAATCCGAAACAGGTTGGCAGTCCATTAAAAAATAAATCAATCAACGATGTTATAAAGGCAATTATGACTATCAGTGTTTTCTCAGATTCGTGCTTTAGCCTCGTGTTGGTTTATTGGTTGGGCTTTATGGCACATCAACGTTTGTTGGTAATTTAACTCCAAAGCAATTTTTATGCAAATAGTTCTGTTTCAAACAAGTCAGTTTAACATGAGTACACAGCTTGTCAAATATGTTTCAGTTTTAATCCATTCAGTTTATTCAAATAGTTCTAATTCAATTAATTCAGTTTACTATAAGTACAGATTTTGTTTACACAAAGTTGAATATCAAAACAGTTCTATATTAAACAATTCATTTTAGTGTAAGTACAGTTTCAATGTCAAAAACAATTCCATTTCAAACAATTCAGTTTAGCATAAGCACGCAGTTTAAATCTAAGTACACAGGTGAATTGTCAAAAATGTTTCTATTTCAAGTTATTCAGTTTAGTAAAAGAGTTCTAATTCAAACAATTCAGTTTCGCATAAGTATGCAGTTTGTTCTATTTAATCCATAAATAGGGCCCTATCAGGTGCAACCAAACCGGGCCAGAGTGGACCTGGGAGCAATGGCAATGAAGGGGTGTTCCGCATTCCCTAAAGCTCCATCATCACTGCAACCTCTTTATTAGATTGTTGAGTGTCATATCCTGGACTCTCATTGGGGAGGGGTCTTACCCGTCTGCAGAGTTGCAGTCTGTGTATTTCACAGCCTCAGTCGACTAGGCAAGCCTAATGTTGGTATGAAATATTAATCATATAATATTTATTTGAAAAGACAGATTATTCATTACAAAATATAACTAAACTTTTTTTTCTATTTATGAAGACAACGGTGATTACAAATTCAGTAACTGTTTCAACCAGTAAAACCAAATACGAATGTGCAAACGTCTGGAATTGTAATGAAAAACGAACAAATTTAGTTTCAATACACACTGAACTGGCGGATTTTCTGTGACTGTGTACTGTTTTTCTCCAATATCGACGCGTTCTCTGTTTGACAGCAACCGCGTAGTAGACAGTCGACATTATCGATTATTTAGTTTACACGGACACACATCGAAGACAAATCTTTCACCAAAACAAAAATAGAAAAAAAATGATGAAGAAATAAATTATTCAGTCTCTTAAAAGGTAACTATCTGTTATCTTTTTCGATAAGAAAACAAAAAAAACAATTACAGTCTTCAATTTCAATTTTCAAAATATGCATATATGCTATATGGTATGATTTGAAGACAGATATATTATATTTACATTATATGTATTAGTGACATGTATACACACATAGATATTCACCCGCACGTCCATATTTTTACACGTATATACTTATACACAAACACATACATGCATATAGTCTTTGAAGAATTTTCTATTTTAGGTATGTTTGATTCAACAGAACAGGCGCTTCGTGTCAGGTTATTCTATCTTTGGGTCTTTCAAGACTTCGTAAGTGTCGTTTGATTTGTGGATGGAATGAATTTAAGATGTCGCCTTATGGTCCCCAAGAACATTCCGCCTCAATTGTTGTCATCTTCTGGGCTACCAATAATGAAATGATATACACGGTAACTAGATGTATCTATGAACGTAAAGAATAGAACAGTTACATTTAGAAATTACAAGTATATATATATATATGTTCGAAACTAATTCTTTGTTGCCACTTTTGTAATGGTTCGTGAGGGGGATGACTTTGGACGATGTTAAAAATCTTTTCTCTCCTGTACAATGCAAAAATTGACTTTGAAATGTTAAACAATATCAACTCGTAATACATATTTCACCTCAGTTTTGCATACGCACATCTCTCTTCTCATCATCCATCAGACCTGACTGATCCATTTGTACGTGGTGCATTCAATGTTCCAGACTTTTTTTGTACAGGCATTTAAAATTATCAAAGACTGTTGAAAATTCAGTATGTTATTGCTATACATCTTATGAGATGACCGACCAATTTTTATGATTTCAGTTTAAATTAACACCTACAGCAGGAATTGGAATACACCCTACTAAAGCCTGATTATCACAGCTGGTAAATTTCAAAAAGGCAGTCTGGACTTTCAAAGAACGATATGCAATAAAATTCTGTTGTAAATTTTGAAAAAAATGTCACAGAAACGTATGGAATACTTCGGCCTGCTTTTGGAACATCTTGCATAAACCGAGTATCGGTTTTTGAGTGGCTTTAGAGATTAAAGGAAGGCTGAGAGTCTGTAAGGGATGATGAGAGGTGTGGGAGGAGTAGGGAAGTCAATACACCAGAGTTGATTGGCCAAATGGTTAGGGTTAGGGTTACTATGTTGAGGTTTTAAGGGAGTTCAGGTAGAGATTCCGTCGGAAGAGGCCAGCACTCTTCAAATCGTCTCAGTGGCATTTCCACCAGGATAATGCACCAGTCCACAACTCCATCCTTGTCACAGACTATTTGAGCAAGATAGGTATCAAGATTGGTCCTCACCCTCCCTATAGTGGAGACCTTGCTTCCTGTGACTTTTGCTTATTCCCTAAGCTCAGAAGCTGTCGTTATGAGACAATTGAGGACATGAAAGAGGCTGTGACGAAGGTCATTGACACGCTCACACAAGAGGACTTCCATGGGGCCTTCCAGAAGTTGTTGGAACGGTACAAGTGCATTGCAGCCGGAGGAGATTACTTCGAAGGGGACTAGCGTTTCATGTGTGCACTATCAATAAAAGTGCCCATATGAAAAATGTCTGGAAACTTATTTAATAATCCTCGTATATCCACTATTTCTTGTCGTATTATCTCCAATAGCACAATCAATTTCAACAGTTGTGTTCTTTTGGCGGAAGATCTGTGGTCAAACCCCAGGGGTCACTATAGGCACATTCTTCGCCATAACACCTCACGAAGTTAAAAAACGAACGTATTTGTTCTCTAGACCTCGCGCATAAGTAAAAAAAAAAAAAAAAAACGGTTCCTCGTTGCCACTTTTGAAATGTTCAGAATTTAATTCTTCGTCGCTACTTTTGTAATATTCCGTGAGGTGGATAATTTCGGCTGATACTTAAAAATCTCTTCACTCTCGTACAATGCCGAATGCTGACTCTGGAATGTTAAAGAATGCAAACACGCAATGTTGCATTTCATATCTATTTTGCATACTCACGTGTTTCTCCTTTCATCACACGACAGATCTCTAACTGGCCCATCTGTATAGCCACTACATCTAGTGAAGCAATCTCCAGTAGCTCACTGTATTTCAACACTTGTGTCTCCTGGCTAGAGATCCGTGTTCAAACCACATTGGTTGCTATTGGTTGTGTATATATATATATATATATATATATATATATATATATATATATATATATATATATATATATATATATACACACACACACACATATATATATATATATATATATGTATATATATATATATATATAGTAAAATACCAGAACTGATATTTGTATAATATGGTTTATGACTTTGTACAAGACTGAATATTAGTTTCAATCTTGTAGAGAAATCGTTTTAAATTTAAATCTTAGGGTAATTTTATTTGTGTTTGGTTTAAAACTTTAAATTATATATTTACGTGTTCCTAACGCGTGCTGACTTATTTCAATATGTAAAATTGAATTGTATATTTATTTGCTCTAATGTATAATTAGCATTTGAATTTATAGACTGAATATAATTTCATTTTGTGATGTTGTAATAAATGCATATTTCTTTCATCTCAGACAAAGAAACATTCATTTCAGTGTTGAATTTATTGAAATTAAAATTATGTAGATCCTTTTTTTTAACAAGCAACAAATTTCGTATTTTAATTAAATATATTTGAATCACAAAGCAAGTTTACTATATATCTGTTCGATGGGATGAAGTTTCTTTCTAATATGTAAGAGTTTATATGTAAGTACTTATACTTGAGCAGTATATGGCTCTAAGTTGTCTTCGTTGATGAGACTATAGTTCTGCAGATCTATGGAGAGGGAAGTGATCATTCGTTTCCATTCCTCCTAGGTCTACGTGTTTCGGAGTGGTACTGCCTGTTAAGATCATATCCATGGGTTATTTAGTTAATTTTAAAATCCTTAGTATTGGATGGGAATATACGAGTGCAACCAAAATATGACTAATTAAATTGCAACAGTTACTTGAAACGATGTGATCGAAAGAAAAAATTGCATTGAAAGCCCTCACAACGCATAATAATTTGGATGTACACACATATATGTACTGTACTTAAATTAATGTTATCAGTAAGTAGTCAGTAATTTGGCGAACCATAATCGAGGACGACTCGAAGGCTCCCTTATCAACAGCTCCTACACCAAAGAGTAGGGGAGGATGCTACTCCTTTCCCCGGATTCTCCCCTTACCCTTGATCCATGCCTTTTAATGCTGCATATTAAGTAAGGTTTGATTAATTACCATTTTTGAGTCTTTGGCATGACTCACCCCGGGGTTTTACTCTGGACTCCCTGACAATTGGCGAACACTAACTATTCTACCAAACAAATAGTAATGGAAATTTCCGTCTTTAAATTGTGCAATAACGCGTATAAAATTTATTTGAACTAAAAAGATTGGGTATTCGTCTATTTGAGTATGAGTGGATTGACAAAATGTATTTGCATGTTATTATGTATGTTTGATACTTATTCCAAATACTAGATAAGGGTGCATTTCACTTCACGTTAATTCCCTTGAGAAAAACAGGAATCGTTTTTTTTTCCACTATAAGTAAAATAATAGTGAAGACAGGTTTTAGCTGAGGTTAGCAACCAGTCTAAGATAACAGAATATCTGAATTTAAACCATTTGTGCTCCTTTGTAATTTTAAGCTTGTGTTGCAAGTGGGGTCTGATTAAATACATGAAACTGATTATACATCAGTTTCTGTTAAGTAACAACTAGTGGACTAGAGTCATCTGTATTAAAAAAAAATGTCTAAATGAAACACTACTTTTTAATTTTTTCTCCAAAGGATTTTAATTCTTAGATATTTTTTAAGCATTAATTCGTTTTTTTATTCAAATGAGTAAAATGCTTTGTATATATTAACGCAAGTTATAAGTGGAGATCATTGAACAAAGTTCCATTTTGATTATTCTGTACTGAGTCTTAAGAGTTTTCACGTAAATCTTCAATATATATCCACGAAATTTTTTTATGTATTGTAATGATTACTAAATCAGTCATTTTTTCAATTCTGTATATTAAGTTTTGTTTCTTTGTTTAATGGCATATCAACCTTTGCAGGTTATTTAATGCCAAAGCTATTCTTCTAGAAGAACAGTCGTGGTAATATTTAACCCATAGCTGGGAGGATAAGGGGGGTTCATACCTTTCCCAAGGGTATTTGCCAGAAAGTGAACGAAATAGCGCGACTGGAATTCGAACTCGTTTACTACGATTCCGCAGTCCATCGCTTTAACCATTACACCACGAGGACACTATTAAGTTTGAGGTATAAAACATATGCGATGGACCCTATGATGGATGGATACATGGAATAAACAATCGAATCCTGTTTTTCATCCACAGTGGACATGGGTTTATTTGAGCAAAGCTATATAACGGACTATATATTTCAGCTCAGACAACCACCGGCATTTTGTCCTAAATATCCCTCACAACTAAAAAGAAATCCACTAAAGACGAGATATTGCATTCTTATTTTCTAATAAAATCATTTTCCTTCAGATTCTACCCTACTTGAAGTTAAGAAGTCTTAATAGCTATCATATTCATATTTGAAATATTACATGATACATGTTTTCAAATTCAAAATAAGAAAAAATACATGAACATAATTTCGATTTCTAAGAATCCTATTTTTTTAACATCAATTTGCAAGGTGATATAGATTATTAAAATTGGTTTTCATCGTTTAAACATTTCGGTAAAACCTCGTAAAAAATTAATATATACGGATTATTTTAATATCTGAGAAACTTGCGTTAAGAATATGTTCCATTTTCTCTGAACAATAAAAATGTTAAAAAGAAAACTTTCCCGGTTAGTTCTCACCGACGATTAGTTTTTGGAAGTTTTCTGATTTTTTCTATACATGTGTATATTTACGAATTGAATATTGGCATATCTTAAATTAAAGATGGTGGATAATTTGTTAGTAGTATTTTAAAATTTCTTGCTGAAAATTGGGAAAATATATTTCACCAAATATCAACAGTTCCTCGTATACAAAATTTATATTAGATCTGATGTATTACTTTGCTGGGATATTACCTTTATATCTAACTTTCTAGTATATTTTTATATCCATATTTTCCAACACAACTATATCTTAATTTCTAAGCATATAAAAATGTATTTCGACAAGTATTTTCTTAATACGAAATACTAGATTATATATATCATCATCATGTCGTACCGGTAGCATTGATATCCCTGACCCTCTCTCGCCACTTCTGCCAATTATTCATCGCTTTTGTCTGGTTTTCAGGGCTACATCCCGTATCCTCACATAGCTGCTATATGTATGTTCGAGCTGGTCGTCCTGCTTTTGTTTGGCCATATGCGGGGGTCCATAACAGTACATCACTGGTGAGTTAGTCCTTGCTTCTCCAGCAGTGCCCTGGTTCTTCTAATTTGTATAGTTTTCGTGATGGGAGGCAAGTGGCCGTATAGTTGGTGTCTTGTGGGGTATTGCCGCCAAGACTTGTTCAATATTGCTCTCAACATTCTTGTGTAATTGCCGTCTAGCTTCTTCTTCAGCTGTTTAGTTAGCGTCCAATAGTGCATCCATATAGCAGTATCGATACGACCGCTGCATGGAAGAAACTGCGTTTATATATATATATATATCGCATAATGGTTTGAGTTTTCGCTAAAAGTCCGGAAGACTGAAGTTCAATCCTGTGTCGATTCATACTTTTAGACTCAAAAACTGGTACCTGATGGCCTCTTGCTCAAAACTCAGCATTATATGTTATTATCAAAGATATGTGGAGCAATCCAGGCAAAAGAGTAACACCCTCATCTCTACATCACCGTGGTAGCTATTTAAATGGGAACCTTCGAGTTATCTTCAACTAGGTTTGGCCAACTTGATTATATATATATATATATATATATATATATATATATATATATATATATATATATATATATATATATAGAGAGAGAGAGAGAGAGAGAGAGACAGAAAGACAGACAGAGACAAAGAGCAAGAAAGATCATGCTATGAATAAGTTGCTGTCATTTTGAACAATTAATTTCGCTTTTACACTTTGCTTCTGATTTGATCTTCACTGAGAGTCACTTTTGTTCTGCCTGCGATGAGAGTAGAACCAGGAATAAATAACTTCTTCAGAAATTTGAAAATGGCATGATTTACTGTATAGCATTCATAACGGTAGCTTCAACATGAAATTATCAGTATGCGTGGATGTCAATCTGAAGGCACTGCAAAGAATTCGAAAAGAGTTGGGTGATACGAATTGTGATTCTTAAAGTACTGCAGTAAATGAGCATCACTCTAATCGATCTGAAAAGAATATATATATATATATATATATATATATATGATTGACAATTATTCCGGCAAGTCAATAAAATCCTGTGACACGGGAGTGTTTGAATTCCTTATTAGATAAGTAAAGCATGAATATATTAGCTATAACTCTGAGAAGGCCAGTTTTTATGAGAGACTATGAACAACCAGAGGAAAGAGCAAGCTGAAAAATTTAAGCATCCCGTCCAACCATTATGTTTTGGTTTTTCTCAGATGAGAAAAATTAGTGAACTCACAAAAAAAAAAAAAAATAAATAAAAAAAAAATTAGTTGCTTCATCATTACAACTTGCACTCATTTTGAGGAAAACAGAACATCTAGTCAGTATCATGTTTTCTGGTGTGTTCACAAGTGACGGGGAGATTACATCTCGATTCATCTTTCCCTAAGACCAAAGACATATGTTAAGTCCTTGAAGAAGCTAGTGTTGCCCTAAACAAAGAAAGTGCCACGGGAAAAAATCTACATCTATTGACAGGAATATAAACCATGTCACAGAATTCAATGTTGGCCGTTAGAAAATTTACATGACCGCTATCATTTGGCTGCCCAACTAGACAGATTGTAATCCCTTTGATTATTATTTATGGGGCGCGGTTGAATAAGAGACTATCAAAACTCCGTCCTACACCAAAGATGAGCAAGAATAAACGTAGCACTTCCAAATTTAAACGAGGAGACAACGGAAAGGCTTGCAGGAGATTCCGAAGTCGTCCAGAATATTTCAAGATAATTTCATGTAATTTTGGTAAATATATCTGATAAAGTATGATATAAGTTATTTTCACTTTTGCATAATTTAGACGCCAATTTACACATCCAATCCCGGATATATATATGTGTGTGTGTGTGTTTGTATGTGTGTATTTATGTATGTGTGTTTGCGTGTCATAGTAAATGTAGAGCTGTTTGGATTTTATAATAGACCAAGTATATATATATATATATATATATATATATATATACTTATGCACACGTAAAATCTTACATACGTAATTAGGGGTATAAATATAAGTTTCAAATATTTTCCACATGCATCGACCATTGCCAAGAAAGGATGAAATATTAAACAATGAAATTTCAATTTTCACACATTTTTTTACTGTGGATGATGATAGTTATAATATCTACCGGCTCGTTTAAAATTTTACAGCTTTTTTATATAACTCCCGAAAACAGAGGAATAATCTTTAAGATAAAGCCAAAACCTGATCAAAAATAGAAAAGATGAATAGAATAAATATTTTATTGACTTATATTTAAAAAAAAAAAAAAAAGAAAAGAAAAGAAAAGAAACGTGTGTGCGCCGGACGTGTGTAAATCAAAACGAGTGAACTTTTTATGTTAGTTATATATATAATATATATATATATATATATATATATATATATATATATATATAGAGAGAGAGAGAGAGAGAGATAGAGAGAGAGAGCATCATTTTAATTATTCTTAGGTTGCTCTAGATATTAGGTTTGACTCAAATTTTTCATATTTGAATCGGCCTCACCTGCATAGAAATTAATAATGAAATCTAAATTAGTTTTTATAGATTTATAAGAGTTGGTGGTGGTACGTTGCCAAAGCAAAAATGTATAGCTTCAAGGGATTTCTCTACCCAGGATGCACCTGTAAAAACAAATTGATTACCGAAAAGCAAGCAACACACAGGTGTATGAATATCATGTAGTTTGACAATCGGGCAGTCAAGAGGTCCTGAGAGAGTCAGCGAGTGGCCGGCAGGCACCCGGATGTATCTCTCAACAGGGGAACCCAATTCAGTACTTCTCATCAAGGAAGCAAAGACGAAAGGCCCTGAATATGGAATCAAAATGTGTTAAGATAGGGTCAATATATCAGTCTTCTATCAGTTTGCGTCTCCATCTCCCTGTCTCCCCCACACGTCTAAAGAAGTTTCGACCCTGAGAAAGAATAAAAAAAATGGATATTCTTTTACAGAAATGTTATGATTATTCATTAAATCATTGGTCTTCTATCTGGGTGAGGCTTAGAAATTTTTAAAAGACCCTCTTATATATATATATATATATATATATATATATATATATATATATATATGTGTGTGTGTGTGTGAGTGTGTGTGTCTCTCTCTCTCTCTCTCTGTGATTTTTTGTTATTATTCTTCGATTGAAGCTGGAAATTTTCTTACATGAAATTGTAAAACTCCTAAAATCCACCCTCTTGCTGTAAAAAGCTAAGTACAATTAACCCTTTAAAGCACCTCGCTTTGTACTACTCACGTTGTCCATTATTTTCAGAAATAAGGTAACTATTTTATAGTTGTAATGAAACGTTCTCTTCTGAAAATGATCTCTTCCAACCGATTTTCAAATGTATATCGTGCGCCATGAATTAATAATTGCAGAATAGATCGTCAATGAATCGATATGAAAGTAACGTTCGCCCCAGAAAAGCCCATGCATCCTCTTCTTCGATGGTTCAAATAAAGGCAATAGTCAGCAGAGTTCGATAAATTTCTTTTGCCCTTCAAGAGACGTGAATACCCTTAGGTCACGGGATGAATCATAGGATAGTTACAGGTTTCAGCTTTGAATCAATATAATGTACAAAGTTTATTGCAAAAACTATAAGACGCTTTTTCTTGTAAATCAAAGACGCTAATTCCAAACGTAGACTTCGTTTTGCTAGATCGACTGTATTCCTTTTATTTTTAACTTTTTTCATCCATTTCATTATCATGTATGTAACTGTAGTTATTTTCTTTCGGATGTTCGGTCTTCAAAAGTATTTTAGATTTAATGCTGGAATATATCGGTGCCTTTCTTTCATCAAGTTCTCTCCGAAGACAGTTCGGTTAATGCCAGTAGTAGTTCAAATATGCTCCCGATTTAATGTAGATTATATATTTCTGCTAGTTCAGCATTTAAGAAACTGACTTTTAAGGAAAATAGCTTTTATCTTGTTGCTTCAAAAGATCGAGAATAAAAACTGACAATATATGCAAGTAAACTTTTGAAATAATCCTAAAAGGTTTAAAATATTAACAAGTAAATAACCATTGTTGGTCTATTACGTATTTAGCCGACCTCTCTGCCACGTATATAAAGCAAGAAGAAAATTGGGTAAGTTTGGTTTTAACTCTTAATTTTAATTCCCCTAGACGTGTTACCTTAGGGAGTCAAAATACCCCAGTTTTTTTCCCACGAATTATCTCTGTATTAGGATTGGTTGTTTTTTTGGGTTTTATGGCATATCAACCTTTGTAGGTTATTTAACGCCAAATCCATTTTCATAAAAATAGCTCTATTTCAAACAATTCAGTTTAGAATATTTACGCAGTTTAAATGTAAGTACAGTTTAATTGCGAAAAACATTTCTTTTTCAAGCTATTCAGTTTAGTCAAGCAGTTATAATTCAGCTAATTCAGTTAAGTATAAGAATAGGTTTTCTTTACACACATTTGAATGTCAAAACAGTTCTATATTAAACAAATCTGTTTAGTGTACGCACAGTTTCATTGTTAAAAACAGTTCAATTTTAAACAAATCAGTTTAGCACAAGCATCCAGTTCAAATGTAAGTACGGTTTCATTGTCAAAAACTTTTCTATTACAAGCTATTCAGTTTAGTCAAAAATGTTAATTCAAACAATTCAATTTAGCATAAGTATGCAGTTTACTTCTATTAACCCATAGATAGGGCCCTATCAGGGGCTCTCATTCTGTGCCAGAGTGTACCTGGGAGCGATGGCAATACTCCGCATTCTCCAAAGCTCAAGCATTACTAGAACCTCACCATCAGATTGTTTAGTGTCTTATCCAAGACATTAGTTGGGGGTCTTAGCCCTCTGCAGAGGTGAAGTCGGTGTATTTTAAAGCCCCGGCTGACTGGGCAAACTATATTTTGGAAGAACAAATGCTTTTATGAAACTAACTCATGCTATAGAGAGTTGGTAGTTTGGTTATGTTTTACAGCCAACCTAGCCTTGTAGGTTAGTATCTGCCAAATCATGTTCGTACACACATATTAGATATAATTTGTAAATGAATACTTAATTAGTTTCAAGTATTGAATTCCATTCAACAGCCATTTAAATGGCTTCAAATAAAGAAAATGATTCAATATTTCTATTTTACTGATGGATGAAACCGTAATAAGTGCAACGTTTCTTGATCAGAGTGAGCCTAAGAATATTGGCAATGCAAGAGTACTCTACATTTGTCAGAGCTTCAGGATTTTTCCCTTGCGACCAGATGGTAATATCATATCCAGGACACTCGGCAATAAATAGAAGGTGGACACTTCTATGTAACTTCAATATATCTTTCAGATGTCATGAAGTGAAGTTACTCAGTATTAGTTGGGATTCTCACTAGATTATGCAATACAGTAAACCATTCACATATTTCTTATAAGGTTTATCTACTAATGACGTGATGCATCTAATTTTTGATTTTCAAGGGCATGGTAATTCTTCGGGAATTTTTTAAAAGTTTATGCTATGCTGCTTTTTTTTTTTTTTTTTTTTGATAAAATGTTAAACGCATTTGATTTTTAGTCAATTTTGGTGCATTATGATGCCAACTTCAGCAGATATTGCATATGTAGCAGAAGCATACTTTGATAGCAAAAGCTCCAACCTAAAGGAATTTCAGACAGCATTATGGAAAGTGTGATGCACCATTATGAAAAGTGATGTTTCTTGCTGAAGTAAACATTTATGAGACAGTAAAAGTAAATAAGAAAAATGTCCAGGTCAGCTATCGGATGTGTCCAGGTACAGAGAATCGCAGATGTGTGCCCAATGTCATTGAACAAAGTCCCATAAAACCCTTTGTCGATTCACTCAAAAGTTGAGGGTCATTTGTTCCACTACCCACAGAATTTCTAAAATAAATTGCATTTAATTCTGCCATAGCTTCCGCCACGTCAGGTGAAAAAGTAAGAACAGATTTAAGGATGATTTTATATAAGAATACATGACATCAGTTGATGTTTATCTATATATTTATATCATCTAACAGAAGTGTTGCTTTAGGTATCAAGTAAAACGTACGTAAAAGGCGTTTGAGTACTGAAAAAAACTAACAATACAGCGTGCAGCGACTCGTTAAAGTGTTATTGGTTTCTACTTTTGGAAGATGAAAATGATGCCGCAGACAGAATAACTTTTAAGCGCTGCAACAATTTCCGAATAATATGTCTTTGTCTAACACACATGTTGACGCACGACGATGGTGGTTGTGGTCATATAGCCCGATTGGCAGTGACAACTCAAGAACAATTCCCGGACACCTCATTAAAACATCAGATCTAACCCCATTGAACTACTTCCAGTGGACTAATCTAAAAAAACTTAGAGAGTAAAGCATTGCAGGACCGTGAAGCTAAAGCAAAGCATCCCAAGAGATATTGCAGTTATTCTGAAAGAGAGAAATTTGAATTAAGAGAGACAAGGTGACGAACATTCAAATCTTAGAATATATATTACGATATTGTTTTTGTTTTTGTTATACTGAGTGTCCAAAAATGAATCTACCCTTTGAATTATTTTTAAATACATTTGGTTAGGTTGGTTGGGTTTTATGGCATATCAACCTTTGTAGGTCATTTAACGCCAAATCCGTTTTTTTTATGTGAATAAACAGTTCCACTTCAAACAATTCAGTTTAGCATGAGTACACGATTTAATTGTCAAAAACATTTCTATTTCAAACTATTCAAGCAGTTATATGTTACAATTAAGTTAAGTGTAAATACAGTTTTAATGTCGAAAAACATTTCTATTTGAAATAATTCAGTTAAGCATAAGCATGCAGTTTAAATGTAAGTACAGTTTAATTGTCAAAAACATTTCTATCTCAAGCTATTCAGTTTACTCAAACAATTCAGTTTAGCATTTGTATGCTATTACTTCTATTTAATCCATAGGTAGGGCCCTATCAGGTGCTACCACTCCGGGACAGAGTGGACCTGGGGACAATGGCAATAATTAGGTAATAGGAGTCAAATATTAAAAAATTAAAGTATCTAAGATACTTAAATTGATCATAGTTCTGTTTCACGCTTTGCTGATAGAGTAAATAGATCAATGGCAAATATCTATGAGTTACCACGGGTGTTCAAATTGATGACCATTTAATATATACAATGCTAATAACGAGTACGTTTTGAATAAAATGCTTCAAAAATGGTTTCAAGAGTTATTTACGTGCATTTTTGGCAATTCCTGTTCCCATGATGTTTGGGCTATAATTCTATAACAGTTCAATTAGAGGAAACAACTGCAATTACATTGCCTCCTCAGAAACCACATACTATAGTTAACCCTGCACTACTTGGACGCTAACTAAACGGCTGGAGAAGAAGCTAGACGGCAATTTCACAAGAATGTTGCGAGCAATATTGAACAAGTCCTGGCAGCAACACCCCACAAGGCACAAACTATACGGCCACCTGTCTCCCATCACGAAAACTATCCAAGTTAGACGAACCAGACATACAGGACACTGCTGGAGAAGCATACATATAGCAGCTATGTGAGGATACGGGATGTAGCCCTGAAGACCTGCCAGAGGCGATGAACGAGAGGGAGAAGTGGCGAGAGAGGGTCAGGGATATCCGTGCTAGCGGCACATGATGATGATAGTTAACCATAAAGTAAGCATACCGGAGCGTTGCAAAGATGTGGATTATCAATAAGAGATGTCATTGGAACGTTCTTTTTTTTTTAAGAGTCCCTGGGTCGTATGATGTAAAGCACCCTGCATAATTAATCTGTTTTTTTTTATT
Organism: Sepioteuthis lessoniana; assembly: GCA_963585895.1. NCBI lineage: Eukaryota > Metazoa > Mollusca > Cephalopoda > Myopsida > Loliginidae > Sepioteuthis > Sepioteuthis lessoniana. Next base: position 27,322,145 of record OY757912.1, on the reverse strand, counting down.
CAGTGTCAATAATATCATCCAAGATATCTGCATTTAAAATGTGCCTCCTCATTATTGGACACCATGTATTCAAAGTTGGTTCCAGGAGAAACAACACGATTTTTCAGCTTCTCATACTGATGTTATGCGAATCTTGTGTAAATATTATCAGTTTCCAAACAATGTACGGAAACAAAACTATCATTAATATTCTGTCATACCAATCAAAAATTGCTGAGATACGACAAAGGAAACAAAACTGATGCCTGCTTCATTTTCAATATCTCAAGTCGACAGACATTTATATTTTATCATCATATCTCAAGCAAGTGATAAATACTCAATCATAGCCTGGTGTTTATGACCCTAATCTCCAACCAATTTCACGACGAAATAAATAATAAAAACAACCGGCAAAATCGCTATAACAAATGTTGTAGTATGATAGAAAAATGTCAAAGATATGATGACACCATTTTTCCTTTGCAAACAAATACTCGAAATGGACATCGCTGTGACCTTTGTTGGAGCAATTTTTGTCCTGGACATGATGTTAAGTTTCGTTTCGCTACGAAAGACAGATGTTAATTAAGATAAGCGTGTCCCAGCAACTTTTGATATAACGTCATTAAATCTATCAATTCTTTTCATATTGGAAATGGATTTACCTTTCTGAATATTATGACCACAGAAAATAAGGAACATATGTTCTAAATATTAGATGAAGCAGCTTGTATTGGGGTTAAGAGAAATATTTAGAACGTTTGTGAAAACAATAAAGCGAATAAGTAGAGATCTAAACTGCACTTTTTATAGTCTTTTATTTAATTGATTCTGCCAATGGCACCATCATTAGACGAGGTAATTATGTACTTTCAAGAACAATCGAACTTTCTGGTATTCATTCATAACAGGAACAATGTAAACTATTTTTAGAAATACATACGAATGCGCGCACGCATACATATTGCATTCCAGCCATATGAAGATCCATTTCTAAAAAAGATATAATAGATAAAATCCAATTTTTGGATAGCTTGCCTTTTTTTAAAAAAATTGAGATTATTTATCTAAATATTTTTTTTTAAATGACCACCAATCTCAAAGATTTCTAAAGACATACAATCCTCCATTTGCTCCCCTCACTAAAAAAAAGAGCCATTTTAAAAACATTAGAATATATTTACCATAAAATGCAATTAGATTTTGTGTTCTATTTTAATATCAAGACACTTTTCTAAAATAAATAAGATCCACCTTATGAATTTAGGAAAGACAATTATATCTGGCAAACATTGATTTGAATAGAAATGGCGAATAGTAGGATTTGAATTACTTAAGAAACGCGAGAAATAGATATGATTTCTTTTTAAGTATTGTTAACTTCTTGAAATCACATACACGCACACGCACACAAAACTAGCAAATAATGCTTTATTAGAGATGTGCTGTTGTAGTTCATAAAATGAGAGCGGGTGCTGTTTTGAGCAGTTGGTTGGGACAGAGTTCTCATAGTGAGAGCTACTGGGCTAAGAACCTCGTTCAGCTGCATAGGCATGAAGTGGACAGTTTTAGCTTCAGCTCGTTTGTTTTTTCCTCGACGCTTTGTTAGATGCCCACCAAATCCGAGATCAAATGAAGGTATTGAATTCTGCTGACTCTTTGAAGGGGAAAAGACTGTAGCCTCATGTCAGTGATGTAGGTTCTGTTTCAGTTGGAGTTAGCATTTACTATGGATTAGTGTCGCTTGTCAACTGCTCCTAATAATGAATTCGGTATTTTTCCTTCGCCGATACGAAGGTAAAAAAAACAAAGTATGTCCTATTATACACAGTAGTTTGCGTGGAGGAAATAATAGAAAATATGTCTTTCCTGAAGTGCTTACATGAAGCACAAACAATATCATCTTGGATTTAAACCAAGCTTGTCAATTTTATTTCCTATAAAGGTATCTCTTAAGCCACACGCACTTCCTTCCAACGTATATCGGTATGCTGGTAAAAAAAATCTGACATATATATATATATATATATATATATATATATATATATATATATATTTTTTTTTTTTTTCTTTAAAACTTTTGATTAGTCAAATTATAATGAAATAGTAGGTTTTAAGTTTTAAAAAATGGGAGATTAATCAAGACTAAAAAGACGTAGACTAAATTTTATCAGACTATCATTTTAGTGTCAGACCGAATATCATAACGGGATTACAACTAGATTATATTTTGATGGGTTGAATTGAGTTTTACAAACTTTTCTCTTTTTTTATATGAACTTTAAAGTATAAATCCTTAAGTGTTTGATTAATGATAGATTTTCTTTCCCCAGAATATTTATAATTTTCAAATGAAATTGTTCACTATATGATGAAAAGGTTCGTACCAATTGTTGAAATAAATTTATAATGGCACAATATTGGCTGAGTTTTACCCATATATATATATATATATATATGGTGCTAGCAGTATAGAACCTGTTTTACTGGGTGTCTACTGGTTATCACACGTGAGGTAATGGTTTTCAAGCTAAATTAGAAGACCATTGTTAGAAAGATTTTTTTCCTTCTAGCTATCTCACTCATCTGTTCTCGTGCCACAACTAAGCTATATTTAGTAAATAACTTCTGTGTGTACGTTTTGATGTATTTGATCGACTGTATTTATTTACCCAATCACTTCATCACGGGAAATATTTGAAAACGAGATCAAATATTTCAATGGACTACCACTGGTTTCAATTCAGACTTTTTTTTCCTTCCCCAACAGTTTTTACTTTGCCAAAGTTTGATATCTCAGTAGGATCTCCAACTTAGCTGTACTCTGACAGAGAGGTCTTAGATTCATGTTTTCTAAAAGGCATTGGTGGTAAATGAAAAGCAAACAGCTTCACCTCGGATTTTAACTACCGATACCATTTCGCTAAAGGTTTCGCTAATCCTGTTTCCATTTATCAGGTATTTGTTGTTTTTTTTTTAAGAAGGATTAACCTAGAATGAAAGATTTTCATCGTAAAATTTTAATAAATCTATTACCAGGTACTTTTATTTAGAAATGAAAAACAAGCAAACACTAATAAGAAGAAAAGCAAGTGAGCAATAAATATTTGATCACGATGAAAATACGTGAAATAAAACAGATTTTAAGAGAAAAAATATAGCAAACAATTCTCTGGGCATTATATAGTTTTTGTTGACTAATGTATCTAAAATGTCTATTTCCCAGAGCCTCTCGAAGCTTAAATACAAAAAAAGTGGAAGCAGAAAAACGATTTGAAAAATTGTGAATAAAGTGAAAGCATAAACAGATGAATAAAAATAAATCGTTTTTAAATACATTTGTGAATTAGTGTCTTTTCGGTTCTTTTCATTTTCGCGATTTGCTAATAATTCACTTAAATTCTAATAATTTTCAGGAATTGATGAAGAAGTCGCAGCTTTATTATGAAATTATGGAGTTTATGATCTGTTCAAATGACAGCGCCTTTGACATGAATCATTTCACACGAAAATTTCTTTACAAAACGGCTTTTCGTGACGCCTTGTTCGCTAAAACTGAGTATTAAACTGATTTAATGAAATATAACATAGACAATCACTTTGTTTGGCAGTCTTTGACACTTCATGCTGAAAGAAAAAAAAATATTTTGATCTCTTCATAATTTTAATCTTGCACTCATAATTGTTCGTTGTAGAGCAGTATTAAGCACAATGCATGAAACATCACTTTAAGTCTGTTAGTATGGTATTTTTCAAAAAGATATTAACAATCTGCAATCACTACCATCAACTTTAGTCGGCTAACTTATTTGGAAAATTATGTTCTGCAAAAAGAATTATTAGGAATTTTGAAAAATAATCAGCTGTCTTATATATATATATATATATATATATATATATATATAACTTAAATTGCGAGTCGGAAATCTCCTACTAAAGTTTCACCTTAACGGATCATCAGGAAGTCTAACTCCGTCGGAGTTAGACTTCCCTGATGATCCGTTAAGGTGAAACTTTAGTTGGAGATTTCCGACTCGCGATTTAAGTTAATTCTATAATTGGCTCCACTCTTGAAATTGTAACATTGGAGTGTTCACGGAAGGTTTTAGTTTTCCTTTGACCAACTGACCGCATATCTCTTGATTTTTGTTTTAAGGGGTGTGACGGGGCTGGCCTTTTCTTTTTTTTTTGTCCTATAATATTTTTCTTCCCCCCCCCCTGGGCGGTGATTCGAGATATTTTTATCTCTTGTTCCTGGCGGGTTTTTTTCTTTTTTTCTGGTACCGTGAATGCTGGTAGATATTAGATTAGTAAATATACTTATATATATATATATATATATATATATATATATATATATATTTAAAAAAAAATTACATTGAGTTCAGCCAAGGAAAATTTAAATGTTCAGATCCAGAATGATTTTCTTGTCCTGAAGTAATTACTCCCAACTCTGGTTTAAGTGGACCGAATAATATATAAGTGAACAGAACAGGCAATTATTTGAAAGAAACTCACTGAAGAAACCTAAAAATATCTAATTCTATTTTTTTCAAAATCTGGTACATGACATTTTTCAAATTATTTTTTCCTATCAAATTTTCAGTTTTGTAAATAATGTAATCGAAGAAAAGAAAATCTAATGTAACATATTCTAATAACTGCGTACCCAAGTTTAACAAAAGTTGACAAAAAAGTAAAAACAAAAAGAAGAAATTTGAAATTAATTCAATACGCACCTGCTCTCTTATCCTATTAATTGTTAATGTCTTACAGCACGTTTAGAAATACCGCCAATACGGTCATTAATTACCTTTTGTTAGGTTATTTTAACGAGAGAATTTTGGGTAAACAGAGATATTAAATGACGATGATTATACATGGGTATACACACACACACACACACACACACACACACACACACACACACACATATATATATATATATATATATATATATATATTTGTGTGTGTGTATGTGTGTGTGTGTGTTTCAAATAATGCAACATGTTATATTTCTTAATATGTAGTTCTCATCATCGTTGATAGATCCTGTGTATACCTTCGTTAGGTAGACATAGATTTAACGGCAAGTTTTTCGCCTATGTGAACATTCTTCATCATGTCAATTAGATTAGTCTCTCGAAAAAGTAAATTATATTGTCGTACCTCAAGGGATGACCCTAAGGAAAGAATCATCGATGGGAAGAAGAGAGATAACGTAAAAAGAAAACACATTTCTCAAAAAAAGAGAGATCTAAATTGACACAGATTAAACAAACATCGACGGTTTTATAGTGATAGTTGTGTGTTAAAACTAAATGATGATTTAAATAAAATAAAAAACAATCCCCGAATTATATTCAAGTTTAATTATTATTAAGCCGACTATAATATTCAACCGACTATAACCGCCTCCTCGAATATATAAGTGAAAATTTAACGTAAACATCGATTCCTTATTAAAAAAAAAAGAAGAAAATGAAGTAGTGCTCAGTTAACATTACGCAGAGCAATATCACAATATATTTTCAATTGTAAAAAAAATTACATAATACAAACAAAAGTAAGGGTACGGTTGTTAGTTGGATTTTATGGTATATCAACTCTTGTGGGCTATTTGATTTCATTGTGCGCAAGCGCATGTGTATATAAAATCATACATATGTTTTGTAAAAGAAAAGTGTGTACGTAACATTTTTTATACGAAAGCAGCGTTGATTTGTATACATGCACTTACATAGTTTCAAGCATTGATTTTTTTTTGTTTGCACAAAGTTAAATTGTTACTTATTGTCTATGAACAATTAGTTTTAATCATTGCTATCGACAATTAATAATTCAATTTAATGTTAGTCCTTATTTAACACACAAAAAAGTGTTTTTTTAAGTATAGTAAATGATTAAACAAGTCTATTTTAACAATAGGAAGGACCCTAATATATGCTTCCCCTCCGGGTCAAAGTGGAGCAATGGCAATTAAAGGGAACCCCATATTCCTCAATGTTCCAGGACTGGGTCCCAGATGGTTTAGCATAATTAGAAGGGTATTTGTTTGTGGGAGTCTTACCTTCAGTAGAGATGCAGTAGTGTATTCTGCGTGGTCTAGCAAGATAAGGCCGGTTAAAAACTATTGAATCATTTTCATTGTTATGACTCTCAAGGTAGCTGGTACTCTACATGTATAAATCATATTGTAAAATTATATATATATATATATATATATATATATATATATATATGTGTGTGTGTGTGTGTGTGTGTATGTGTGTGTGTGTAACTGGAAGAAAACTCAACCATGGTAAAATTGTCTTTATAAATTCATTTCAGCGAAGAATATAATCTTCGTCTCTTTAGATGATATACACGCTTTATCTGAGGATGAAAAAAAAAAAATGAATTTCAGTATATAAAACAATTTATGAGTCAAAATTAATTTATAATGACAATGTAATTGTGGTTGAGCTTTCTTCCAGTTACATTGCATATGCTCTGTATGCGAGTCTTATATAAACCTGAAAAACTATAACAATGAATATACATCGATCACTCCCATAGATTTATATGAAATCCGTCATATAATCTATCCATGAATAACAGACACTCATCATTTTTGGATGCCGGATGGGTATTACTGATGTTTCTATATATATATATATATATATATATATATACTTATGAGCCGCCGCAGGCACTGACCTCCATGTCAATGCACACAAAACGGAATATATGTGCTATAATCAAACAGGTGACATCTCCACACGAGAGAGAACCCCTATGAAACTAGTATACAAATTCACCTACCAAGGAAGCAGCGTCTCATCAACCGAAAAAGACACGCGGCTAACGAAGGCATGGACAGCTACCAAGAGGCTATCGATCATATGGAAATCAGACCTGACCGATAAAATGAAACGCAGTTTCTTCCAGACAGCAGTCGTATCGATACTGCTGTATGGATGCAAAACTTGAACGCTAACTAAACGGCTGGAGAAGAAGCTAGACGGCAATTACACAAGAATGCTGCGAGCAATATTAAACAAGTTCAGGCGGTAACACCCCACAAAGCCCCAACTATACGGCCACCTGTCTCCCATCACGAAAACTATACAAGTTAGACGAGCCAGACATGCAAGACACTCCTGGAGAAGCAGGGACGAGCTCATAAGAGATGCACTCCTATGGACCCCCACATATGGCCGAGCGAAAACAGGACGACCAGCTCGAACATACATACAGCAGCTATGTGAGGATACGGGATGTAGCCCTGAAGACCTGCCAGAAGCGATGAACGATAGGGAGAAGTGGCGCGGGAGGGTTAGGGATATCCGTGCTAGCGGCACTAGATCATGATGATGACTTATACAAAACACAATGCTGCTCACTCCTAATAAATTCCCACGTTTTATGTCGTTAAAATACAACTTAAACTTATTCTTCAAAATGCATAGTAAATATCCCACTAAACCATCGTAGCATTATTCCTAAATTATTATCAAATAATCGAGCAAAATCCAAACTGATTATGAAAATTCAGTCAAACCAAATTTCAACATCGATTTTTTGTCCGAATTATTTTGCATTATCTATCTCTGCAACTTCCGTTTCGCAATGATAGGATTTTTCCAGGCCGGCGAATGTAATCCATTATATTTAATGATGCGTAGACATATTAGGGTCGACACGATGATTTTCAACCATGAAACAAGTGATTACTATTATGTTAAAAATGAAAATTCAGTTTCATCTTGAGGACAAAAGAATAAGATTCATCAAAAGATTTTCCGTTTTTATTTTTCCTTTTATTTCGTTGTCTTTTCTATTTGGCTCAACAGAAACAAATAGAGAATGCGTAAATCGAAATCAGATTACTTAATTAGAGGCAAAAGTCACTAAGTTAGTAATTATAGAACAGACAAAGATTGTTCATTACTTTAATAATAATCTGTAATAGCCTATCTATTTTAGCAGAACATACACCGAATTTGTCTTATTAGAATGCAACGATTAAATATTCATGACATGGATATTCAAATTTTTAAGAAATTAAATAGATTCTATTCCTGTTATCGGATATAATGTTAATTATTCAATAAAATGTTTTGAATGTATAACACCATATCATTCATATTGCAATAGTTGCAGACACCGTGCGGTTAAGATGATGAATTGAAGATTATTAATCAAAATAAATGCCTCTGAGAAAATGTGAGAACATTGCGCCTGGCATTGAGCATTCTGGTATCCGGTAAGGTATAAAATGTAAACAAACGAACGCTGCTGCTACTGAATACCTTATAATTCCCTAGTTGACGTGGTGCGCTTTTTGGCCGAGCGGTCTTATACTAAGTCCAACATAAAGTTAAGCGGGTTTCGATCCCAGCTTCAAGCGTCCTACGTGTCTAGCCACACTGAAGAGTTGTAATACAACGAAACTGTCTGTGGACGACTATGTATATATATATATCATGCAGGTCTCATCTACTTGTTTACGTACCTCGAAAAAAGGGTCTAATCTACTGAAAATGACATCAACAAGTGACTAGCGAAGGCATAGACTGCTATCGATAGGGTATCGATCATATTGAATTGAAACTTATTTGATAAAACACAATTTTCCCACGCAGCGGTCTTCTCAGTACTTCTATATGGATGCACTAGATGGGCTCTGACAAGGCGTATTGAGAAAAAGCTAGACGGGAATTTGACAATAATGCTACGAACTTTATTGAACAAATCCTGTAAGCAACATCCCACAAAACACCAGCTGTACGGCCACTTACTTCCCATCTCTAAGACAATCCAAATAAGACAGACTAGGCACGTGGGACGCAACTGAAAAAGGACGAACTCATAAGTGACGTTCTCCTACTGACCCTTTCACACGGACGAACAACTAGGACTTATCTACAACTGTTGAATATGGACACAGGGTGTAGTCTAGAAGACCTGCTGGAAGTGATGAATGATAGAGACGAATGGAGAGAGAGAAAGAGAGATTTAGGGAAATCCGTGTAGCAGAAGAATATGATATATATATATATATATATATATATATATATATATATACTTACTAAATCTATCATATCGAATAATTATATCCAACAAAACCCCATAGAGTTTCTCGTGAGTCTGTAACCAAAATAGAGCACATAATCGAAATAAATAATATACATCTACCACCTTATCATTTCGATGATTTTAAAAATGTTCTCATCTAGCTTCATTCTGTTTTGTAAATCAATGCATATGAATGAATTATTTGTCTATTTTTGCTTTGCTATTTTAATTTTTTTAACTAATTAATATATATTTGATGAAAAAATATAATGCGCTTAAAGTACTAATTAGAACAAATATTATTGAACTAAAGACGATACTATTTAATGTAATGGTCTTTTCAATGTATTGTATCAATGATCGACTTATAAATATTAACTTGCCCATCACTTCGTGTACGATGTCATAAAATTACCATTAAGTCCGACACCCAAATTCCCTTTATATATATAATCCCCAAAAGTTAATCATCGAATTTTATATCACCATCTTTTCAGATTTTGATGTAGGAAAAAGTGAATAACCGAAAACACTCTAGGAAATTTCTGGCATAGACGAAACGATTATCAGTATTTAATACTTTCCTGCTATTAAATAGTATTTCTATTCCGATTACAGTTGTATTTATAATTCAGATTTTAGCATAGTTTCTATAAAATCACTAAAAAAGCATGGATAATATTTTGAAGTTTACCCTACTATCTAGAACGATTTGCAGTGTGGAGATTTAAAAAGCTGAAATCATACAGAGACAAAACATTGATTCTTATCGAATTGATAGTCGAATTCCTATTCCAGACCTTCGTATCTTTTTCATAACATGATAGATATTTGAAGATTTTTAAATGTTCCGCAGAACCTTAATCTTTCCCAGCAATTGATTATATAGAATCAAATCTGTTCTAAAAGAATTGCGATCATATTAAAACACCTACAAAAGTTGAACTGCCAGTAAATGGAATAAGTCCTAAACCTAAATATTTAATCAGCATTAATTCAATTACGTATTTTAAGTGTAAAAGTGACATTTATAATATATGATTACTTATGATAATCAGTTATATAAAAAATTATATCTTGAGAAAATACCGTTTAATATCATCAAGGAAGAACAATTCAAATAGCCCAAGTGATTAATTGAAATATATATGATATATAGCAAAATATTTAATAAATCATAGCGGGTTCAAGCATATTTCGACAGTGGTTTGCATAGTTTAGCGTTATATTTGTTTATTTTTTTATGGCATATCAAAATTTGAGCACAATTAAATATCAAAGGCAGACATGTAGAACAAAAGAGTAACTAATTAACATATAGCAGCCGATATGAGGGCTCTCATAATTTTTCCAAGTTAATAATTTATAAAGTGAACCTAAGAGCAGGTGTAAAGTTGGAATTCTTTTCCTAGGTTGTGACAGTCCAGCACAATAGCCTTTACGTTCAGGGAACTTCTCTCGCAAAAATTAAATATACAGACGTTAATATCATAGCGTAATAAACTTTTGAAATATTTCAGAATACGAAAGAGGCTTTTAAAATTCAAAGTAACATTAGTGTCGAAGGTAACGAATCGTTTGTCTCGATCAATTACAAGAGAAATTTAAATAATTCATAACAGTAAAACGGGTAAAAGTCTATTGAACTGAATTAACAGTTTATGTGAATAAATATTATTGTTATTTTATTTAAATAAATCAAATATTGAATGAATAAATTCTCAGGAATTTTAGGAACATGTTTTGCTTTGGTAAAATTATAAATGAAATAAAATAGAGACAAAATGTCATCAAAACGCTTATAAATAACTATATCTTGATGAGTTGAGAAAAAAAAAATATATATGTACGTAAGTATACATATGCAAAATCATTTATATATGATGTTTAATAAACATAATCAGATATACATTGTCCTTGGGAAAGGTATGAACACCCTTATCCTCCCAGTTAGGGGTCAAATTGTACCACTACTCTTTTTTGTGGGAAAATAGCTTTACCATTTAAATAACCGTGGGGTAGTCGTTATCGCCGTAGGAAATGAACACGGCGATACGAGTTCAAATCCTGGACGAGACTGATTGCATTTCACATAGCACTAATACCCTTGGGAAAGGTATGAATCCAATAATTCTCCCTCCAGCTATGGGTAAATAGTAGGACAGACTAGGTTCTTCAGCCATGGTTAGGCAACTAGTCTAGGAGAAGGAAAAACTCTGAATTCAAACCTGTTAAACTCCGCTTAAAAATTGACCTTGTGTCATATCCTGCCCGAGCGGAGGGGTTGGTAAATAGTACCATTTAATTAACCTACAAAGGTTGATATGCCATTAAACAAAAAAACCCAAATCATCTGATATACAGGAGTATATATATATATATATATATATATATATAACACCATCACACAAATATATATATATATTTATATATATATATTTTTTACTATAATACATATATGCATTCATGTACACACGCACTTATATATATATATATATATATATATATATATATATATATGTAGAGAGAGAGATGGGGGGAGATTCAGACATGCATAAATACATACACATATATATAAAAATTCATTTTGTATATACTTCTTAAATCTATTCTAAAATTTTGATTGCACCATAAGAGATATATATATATATATATATATATATATATATATATATATATATGTGTGTGTGTGTGTGTGTTTGCTAATATGCTCTTATGTGTGCGTTTGTATGTGTGTATATACCTGTGACTGTGTTTATGTGTGTGTATAAATAAGATTGGTCGGCATATATATATATATGCCTACTAATATTATTTATGCCTATTAATATATATATATATGCCTACGAATATTATTTATACACACACAAACACAGTCACACACATATACACACATACAAATGCACACATAAGAACACATTAGCACACACACAAACATATATATATATATATATATATATATATATATATATATATATATATATATATAAGGTAGGTTAGTATTTCTATAAGTGTGTCATTTAATTTTTAAATTTACTCTCATTTTTCTTTTACTGAATCGCTTCCACAGTCGGTAGTTGCTATAAATTTCTAAATATATTTCTTAGTTTCTATCTAACGAGATGCTCCAAAGGAATCAAGTACACTGTAAACGACTCATCCATCGGAAAATCATGAGGGTAATCAAGAGTTAATCAAAGAAATGTCTGTGTCAACCAGAAAAGAAAATTAAATAATAAATCAAGAAAAAAAAAAGGGATAATAAAAAAAATCCAGTAATCATAAAACCTGAACGAAAAACTATTTAAAATTGTAGTTTTCATATGAAGAAGAAAGAAAGAAGAAAGGATAATAGAAAAAAATATTCTTAATTCTATCTTAAATCATGTTCTTACAAAAAAGATCGTTTTTTCTTCTTTTCACTGAGAAAAAACAATGAAAATCGATTAAGTAAAGCCTGCAAGCAAAAATAAAGAGTGTTGAGTAAATGTGGAAAAAAAAAAAAAAGATAGGGAGCAAAGAGAAACAAAAAATGAACATTCAGTTTGAAAACGAAAAAGAAAATTTATCCAAACATTTGTAATACCAAAAAAAAAAAAAAAAGAACAAAAAAGTTGAACAAAACGAAATATAAACTAAAAGAAATCAATTATCACGATTCGGTTTTATTTGAAACCATTTATAAAACCTCGTGAATGTTGCGAAATGCTTGTGAGAAGCGAGATTCCATAAACCAGGTCTTCACAAAAGCGAATCATAGTCCGTTGGCCTCTCGTTTGATATATGGAATCTTCTATTCCCAACAAAAAATAAATGACTGTTTCACTTTTTATTCTTTTTAAAAATTTTTGAAGTGCAAATACAAATTAAGAAGACATGTATTTAGTCCGTTGAATGTAGGGATTGAATATTCTATTTTATGGCATATCGTTACAACAAGGTCATTTCTTTAACTTAAGCTTAGGGAATCATAATCATTCTTTGTTTACATTTTTTGTAGAGGTCATTGTGAAGACTTTTTTTTCTTCTTAGGAAAACAGTTACCCGTGTAATATAATTGCGGGGGGATTTTTTTTTATATTATCATTTTCCGTTTTATATATCTTGGCTTTCGGTTTAGTTCGGCTGAGAACCTTTCGCTTAGTGCATGAGTTAGTTAGTGCATGGGTTATTTGAGTGCAGGTGTTCACGCGCGCGTGGAGTGGATGTGACCATCAGAGCTGTCAAAATATAAACCTCAGATAGGAAATGTGTCTGAGGAAGTGAATGACGTCATGCCCGGAAGCGCAGAGGATTTTGGGGATTTGAAAAAATAAAAAAAAGCAGTTAATTGAGTTTCGGTCTTAGACGGGGCAAATTGATTTTTGGGGCTCGCCGAGGCGAGACCAGTTTAGGTCTACGGGATGCCCGCGCGTTGGTAAAGACGAGATTTAAACTCCAAACGAGAATGTCGATATTTGGGGCGCGCCGAGGTGAGACCAGTTTCGGGTCTACGGAATATGCTGTGCGTTTGTTGAAGAAATTGTGCCGCTCTCTCCTGATGTCGAAAAACCTTGAAACTCAAAAAGGTGAATAAAAGTTTCGTACCTGAACAAATTTCGAGTTTTTTCGGATTCCTATATGTTTATGAACATTATGTCTATTTCACATATCCGTATCATGGGTATGTTATACATGTCATGAATTATTTCTATTTAATACTAATATTTCGCATAGAGTTTTATGGCATCAAGTATTCTAATATGGTACTAATTAATTGTACACAGTTCTATGAGTCTAATGATTGATAGATTTAATGTCACGTCAACCAGACTCAAATCATTTCTTATCAATAGGATATTGAAATGATTGAAGAAAAATACTTATATTTATTTATACATGATACTTAAGAGAATTTTTTCCAGTTATAATAATGTGATGTATTCCTCATCCAAAATGTTTTCGCAGAGTCCTAAGTTTTCAAGTAATGCGACCTAATCGAAATTATTTGCATACAACACATGGTTTTCAATGATTTGAACCACTTGTAATCATCCTACTTTCAGGAATGTAAACACCAAAAAACCACACTCAATTACATTCATAAAAAGAGTCTAAATACATAAAGTACATTGGAAGTTCAATAAATGATGTTTCCAAAGGGGAAAAAAAGGGTTGATGCCAAATATCTTTAAAAAAACAATGAATGAAAATGTATTTGAAAAATTGCAAAGCGTCAAGAAATGTTAAGGAAGAGATTGAATGGGAAGAGCCTTCAAATTCTATGAAACTTAGTGTTAGTAGGTTAAAATACAGTATTGTGATACTCATTGACAAAGTAGAGGGCCAAATACTAATTTTCAGCGCAATTAATTTAAATGATTTTATGGAGGTAAAATGAAACCACGGAATTTAAATGATAAAGAAAAATGAATCGATAAAGCTGGAATTGTAAATCGACAACGAGTCTAATAGTCAAAAGTGATATACAGGAATGTTGACAGGCACTATATGAGAGAGAGAGAGAGAGAGAGAGAGAGAGAGAGAGAGAGAGGGGAATGAGTGCAAACGCACGCATGCACACATATATATATTGTAAAAAAATACACATTATATATATATATATATATATATATAGAGAGAGAGAGAGAGACAGACAGACAGACAGACAGACAGAGAGATTCTATACAGTAATATCCATCGTAAATTAGGAAGACAGTTAATTTCATTTGGATAGGAAAATATGTTCAAGCATACCACCAAAGATTTATGAAAAAGAACTATGGTATTGAACTAATACTAAATTATAATTATTTCCAATTCGACTAAATAAATTACATCTAGAAACTAGGAAAAGCTATGGGAACTAAAATGGCACCACCCCACCCCACCCTAATCATGGGATACGTAGAGGAAAACCTATACGAAATCATAGGTAAAAGGTACAGTATAAAGACAGAATTTATAAGATCGTGGAAAAGATATGCATATATATGTTTGTGTGCTTATACATATGTGCATACCCGTGTATGTATGTATATATATAGAGTCATCCACAGACAGACTGTTTCGTTCTATTAGAACTCTTCAGTGTGACTAGACACGCAGGACGCTCGGAGCCGGGATCGAAACCCGTCCAACTTTACGTTAGACTGTGATTCAGACCACTCACACACAAGACGGGGAGATATGAAATAATTTTTACATCGAAAAGTCAAAATATTCTGTGCAAGAAGATTATTATTCATGAGAAATGCAGGTTTTTCTCTTGTTTCTACTATTTCCGTTGCTTTAGAATTTATATCATTTTTGTTCTCCAATATAATTTCCGATTGAAAAAAGTAACTGAATACATGTTATACCTCCACTTATTTTTTCCTTGAGCATCGTTTTGAGATGAAACATTTATGATTTCTTACTTTACCTACTATATGTCAAATTACCGAAATGTCTTCAAAACTTACTTATAAAAATAGTTTCTCTTTCCACACGCACTCTTAGACATTCTTATATATCTTTTTTTTTATATCCTGAGCTTATATTTTTCCGTTATGTATTTTTTGATATAGATTTGACAATAATTCATGGACTCCGCAACAAAATCAAGCAACGATAGGATACAACAATTCTACAAGAACACATTTTATAAATTTTGCTCGTAAGCTGCACAACACTCATAATTCAACTAGCTTTTTCTATTGACACATAATTCGTACTTGAATGGTTATCCAAAGTAACTTCTCATATATATATATATATATATACATTTTCTCCTCCTTATATTATAGGTAGTCTCTTAAATTGCTGCATTATTCGGTTTGATTTTCCTGAACAGCTCTGGAAATATCGTCTTTTTGTCTACTTTATTGTTACATGAAACACTGAATAGTAAATGCACTGATCCTTCTGTTCAGCTGGGAATTATATGATGAGCGAATATATGCCCAGGAACCCAATAAAAATATCCATTGTTTTTGATCGAAAGCAATCATATTGGATTTCTTTTTCTTCATTTGCCTATTATTGTTTATTTCCATATGTACACTTTATAGACGCCTTCCATCAGAGTATTTACAGATGGTGATTCTAGCACAAGTTGCCTTTATATATATATATATATATATATATATATATATATATATATATATATATATATATATTTCAATATAGTTTCAGGAAAAATCTTCAGGAAAAATATGAGGCACTCCGTGGTATATGTAAGCTATGCTCATACACATGTTTACGGAAAACTCAAGAGGGTAAGTTTTAATTGTCACTGGGTATTTATATTGACGTATGTACACAAAACCCAGACTGGTTTATAAAAAAATGTTTGTTAACGTATTTACCTTCCTACCACTACAAACAGGATGACACTGTCGATCAATTTTGAAATGGAAAATTCCTGCTTTACCTAACATAAATGATCCACTTTGCATAACTGTAAGTTCCATGGCTTTCATCAGGTTAGCACGATTTGAACATGGATCACTAATTCTATTTCTCTCTCTCTCACACACACAAACGCTCGCAAACACACACACGCATATGTACATACATAGACAAACACACACAAATATATATAAAGGGAGTGGGGTTGATAGATTCATATATCAGAAGAAGCTAAACCTACTTTGTAACAAAGCCGAAATTAAGTGTAGCTTAGCAAGAATCGAACTCATTACCAATGGTCTGATAGCTTAGCTTCTAACGTCTGCCGCAAACGTAGAGCTAAAAATGATACTCTTGCTTTTGCTTCGTTAGGAAAATCCTGAAATTACTAAATATGTTTTCTATTCCTAAGTGTTCAAAGCAAAGAGTTTGGTGCTTAACTTTTTCTGACTAAAACAGAACCTAAGCTTTCAGCTTATATTAATGGATCAGCCAATCAAATACATAAATATTTAAACGCTTTTTATATGCCTATATTTAATGTACTTTTTTTCATTTTGTCAGCAAAGCAAATTTATCAATTACTTCCTAAATCCATAAAAATCCTAAACTCACGGAAGATAAAAATATACGATTATGAAAACCCATACTGAAAGGCAATAAATTTAAACAGGCATGCGTGCTCATTCAAAGTACACACACACTCACTTATTATATATATAAATATATATTGGGATAACGATTAGAGTGTTCATCAATGGTCCTGCTTTTTTATACCAAAGACTCAAAATATGGTACTTGATACAGCTTTGCTTAACACTCAGCATTATAAGGTACGAATCAATGGTAAGTGGAGCAATTCAGAGAAATAATTATAATTCTA
Source organism: Sepioteuthis lessoniana (assembly GCA_963585895.1). NCBI lineage: Eukaryota > Metazoa > Mollusca > Cephalopoda > Myopsida > Loliginidae > Sepioteuthis > Sepioteuthis lessoniana. Next base: position 27,304,849 of record OY757912.1, on the reverse strand, counting down.
TTCTACAATACGCTGTTGCGATTGAAAAAAAACCTTCAGATCACCCTTGAGTACGGTCGTCCAAATTATTCTTATATATATATATATATATATATATATATATATATATATATATATATATATAAGAGAGAGAGAGAGAGAGAGAGAGAGAGAGAGAGAGAGAGAGATAGGCAATGTTACGTTGTTTTTCTGCGAGTCTCTTTCCATACAATTATCTTTTTTTTTTCTTACATATACGTACATGATATAATTGTCATACATGGACATTATTTACAGGCTACTTACGCCGATACACTTCTTGCGATACAATGGCATATAAAGAAGAGTAATCGGGAAAATATGAATTTTCAACGGTTTTAAAAATACAGTCACTTTCGGAGAGATCGTCATTTGGTTAATCCTTCAATTGTTTTTTTTTTAGGAGGTGGGTACCATGTAACCCATTTTGGTTTTGTATTCTGCACTTACTATCATATTAGTTAAATGAGTCTTCATAGTTTAATGTTGACTAATCAGAGAGATTATATATATATATATATATATATATATATATATATATATATATATATATATATATATATATATATTGGCAGGTCTCTTTTTAATTATAGAGTTTCATTGTTGTATAATTAACAATGAATATGTCCTAGAATATCCAATCCTAAGGGAAAAGCTTACATAAGAAATAAAACCTTTAGAGACTTCTTACTATATCATAAAATTCCAGAGAGGAAAACTTACGTACCATCAATATTATATAAATAATTACTATGCCTAAATTTCTGTTTATATACATATATATATATATATATATATATATATATATATTGAGTGTGTGTATGGATAGAACATTTATACATACGAAATAGATGAAATAAATTTTGTAAAACCACTGGTTTAACTAGACAATACCAACTGATAAAAAAAACAAAACCATGTAGATTAATAATTCGACTGATGGATGAAATAATGAAAAATCAAGAGACAATGTTTTTTTTTTCTTCTACAGTTTATTATATAAAGAACTTCAGAATAACATAATTGATATTGGTGCATTGGGGTAAGTTACATTTTTACTGTTTTCTTGGGTATGATACTAATTACTCGAGTTATCGGTGTATGTGGACTGGAGATTTATTTACTGTCCTCTATTCCACTTTCATTCTTCCTCAATATAATAATAAATGTTATTCTTCCTTCTATGGGTCAAAATACTGACTGATTTATTTAGCATTTGATCGGGGTACATGAAACCCTATTACTATGCAAAACACAGTTGTATTAAAAAAGAATACTTGAATCCAAATGATTGTTTGCAAAATAGATTTTTAAAAAAAACGTACAATTGTTTACTAATGCTTATTATTAATTAGAAAAGATACTTGAAAATTAGTTGCAGATTATAAGTAATTGAATTGACTATTTATAAATGTAAATATGTCTAAATAGTAATGCTTAACTGGAATAATTGAAACTACGTGTAAATATCTGTATTACTAATAGTTATTTGGAGACATTAATTTAATAAGATCCATCTGCACAAAGTTAGAAGAGACAGAAACACACACACACACACACACACATAGATAGATAATATGATATTGGAAATATTATTTAAACATATGTACAGAGTAAAATATTAACACTGTTTTTAATGGTTGAAATTAGTTCATGATTTCTTTCTCAGACTTCAAGATTAGTCGTCTTTACTTTTCGCAAAGACAAATGCACAGGAAAGATGACACTAAGCCCAAAAGGAATAAAGTAGGAAAGCCATGACAACTGAAGGAGAAATCCACTGTTTTTACGTACGAGAATCTCTAAAATATCCATAATATAATCTGTTTATGGAAAATGAAGAAACGATGCATGTTCTTATTTTTGGATAAATAGGTCTTCGTGATCAAATATTGCCTTGTTTGATGTTTGTTTACAATACATGGTGAAACTCAAACTGGTATTAGCATTAAGATAGTCATAACGTGTTCTAGAAGAGAAAAACTGCGTCGCAAATCTTTAACAATTAAGCCACATTATATGTTTCTGATTAGGCTTTCTATATTTTAGAGATCTATTCTAATAGTACTTTAGGTACGATAATGGAAACATATTTTCTAATTTTAAGTTAATATCAAAAATATTATACATCGTAGACATTGCAATGTAAAATGAAACATAAGTGTAACATATGAATACATTGTACATGATAAGACACACCAGGAATTTTGTCGAATTAATAAAGTAAAGAGTGGAGATTATTTCAAAGGAACACACTGGCCGACATCATGTAACGATGTCAAATAAGTGTATATATATATATATATATATATATATATATATATATATATATATATATATATTCAACATTTCTTATCTTATGTTAATCATTTATTAATATTTCCATTCATCTCTTAATTGGGAACTGATAATAATTTACACTCTGTGTCAAATTTACCTGGAGCAACGGCAATATATAACATAATCCACATTCCCATAACTTCTAACATTACAGCCGGACCTTTAGACAAATACATTGTCTCACCCCGAATTCGAACGACTTTGTAAGTTAATATAAATTAATTCATTTTGATGAATACAGATAAACCAATTTGATGAACTTAGATAAATAGCAAAAAATAACCTATGGAGATTATAATACAGTGAAAAAAACAATCATGAATGTACGAAATTTAGACAGGTGACGTTTGAAAGAGCTATGATTAGTGGGTGCGTGATACACTTGGCAGTATGCATGTATCTCTTTCGATTCCACAGGCTAATAATACACGTACTGGCATGCATCCATTCTGGAGCAATGAATATAATATTTTCTAGGACTAGGGTATCCAGAGAGATTCCCAAATCCAGGCCAGCTGTCTGTATATACTTTCAAAGAAATCAAAAATGCTATGGCGCATTAAGGCGACAGTGATACTTATAATAATCAGATCCCTCGGAGCGGTGCCAAAGACGATACGAAAAATAATCAATGGAATCGTTCAGAACTTTGTGACATTTCAAACATCCAAACGAGAGTTTTCGTAAATCGAGAAGGGTGTCCCTCGAACTTTGGTAATGGTCCCCATATAGTACGGTGTATTAAAAGTGAAAAGGACTGAAATAATAATATTATTAGTTGAGAGGATTTCTATTCAAATG
>OY757912.1:27215575-27301490 GCA_963585895.1 Sepioteuthis lessoniana | reverse complement strand
CGAAAGACATGTCGGAAGAGATAGACGATAGAGATAGTGTTGCATAGCCAAGATACAACTATACGTATACATATGCATGCGGAAATAAAATCAACAATAATGACGAACGAACGAACAAACTTCTTTAGAAAAATATACCTCTCACACTTTATTCGAAATGGTTGCAAAAGGATTGCGCGTGAGAGGTGAGTTCGAGACTGAACAGACTGCAACATATTGACCCCAAATTCCTGTCTTTAGCAGCACTTCTTTCTCATTCTACTGGGTTGCTCAACTGAGGGTCCAGCTCTCTCTGAGAGCTGGTTCTCACTACAGTATCTTATCTCCAACTAACTGAAGCTGGCTGTGGCACCGGGATATATAATTGTTTGTCATACACCTGCTTCTTGTGGGCGTCACATCAGCACCCAATTCAACCCGTTCACAGTCAAGGTTATACCCTGATATCTTCGACCGGATGCACTGTTATTTACACAGGTGCATCACTTATTTGACTGATCGGCCGAGGGTCACTATGTTACAACAGATCACACGCACGTGAGAGAGAGTTAGGGAAATCCGTGGGAGCAGCATAACATAATAATGAAATTTGATTTATGACGGCAAATATATATATATATATATATATATATATATATATATATATATATATACATACACACACAAACAATGAGGTTGGAATTATTCAGGTTGATAATATATGAAAAGTTTAATATAATTCTCAAGGTATGCTCTATGTATGACAATCAATGTATATGTGTCTAAAACAAATAAAAATCTCATCCAGATCAAATATATCTGAGTATAACTAAAAAGAAAACTTAATAAAGAGTTATTTTGCTATAATAATTTTTTTCGACATGCTGCCGACGACGGAGCCTACATACTCAGATAGTTTTAATAAAATGGAAAGATAGACCAACAAACATTACTTAGAAGGAGAAACAGTCGAAAGAACGAACATATATTCAGAGGGAAACAGGGCTAAACGTAGTCCTCATTATAATAGCTTGTATTTTCATCTTGATGTTGAATTTCAATTTTTCTCTATCTATTTTTTTTCAGTTGGTCTCTTGTTTTTAAAATTTTAAGAAAATATCAGTCAATTTATTCTTTTCCTTCTTTACAATTATATTACACACACACTATATATATATATATATATATATATATATATATATATATATATATATCTGAATTACTTTCTGTTACAATATTCTTCAATGTAGGCATATAATGTTGGTCAGTGCGTAATCAGATATAATTTACAATATATGGCCACTCGCTTACAGTCTCTTATATATATATATATATATATTCGCAACTCTAACGTAGATCTACATGAATTCATTCACCAATAGTAGGGTCTGTTTATCTTTTAATATAGGCAAATACAATATTCTTTAATGAGCCTGTGTGTTTGTGAATATTGGAAATATTCAGGTGTATTTTTTTCTCAATCAAGATCAATCATTTTGTATAGTTATATTTGATACTGATTGGTTACGTAATGTAAAGAGAAAAATGTTACAAAGAAAACAATTTTGAAAATCTCAAATACTTCTTTAAGAATACCTTTATCATCTTCTAAAGATTTTCACTTGGCGTAATTATTGTGGAAAATTATTTTCGGCTTTCATATATTATGACTAAATATTTAGCATTTTAGTTTCACATGTAAAGAATGGCCTTCTAATTTTATTTTAATCATCAAAAGAAAGGAAACGAATAATGAAATAGTTTTATAGAAAACAATAAATAAAAACGCCCTTGGCAATGCTAAGATTGGAAAGAAATTAATTTTATGTTGCAAACAAAAGCATTTTTTTTAAAATTTTGTTGTTTTATTATCCTTTCTTTTGTTTTATATTTTTAATATCAAAGTCACAAAAAATCAATAATATATTCTTTTGCACTCACACACAACGAATTGAACTCGGTTTCAACAGTTTGAAATCATGATTCATAGAAACCATTATCCAGCGGCACTTACAATTCCAATTTTGCGCATTGTTATTTAAAAAAGTAAATAAAAAAGTTTTCCTTGTTGATATGCTAATGATTAAACAAACGTTGCCGTTGACGGCAAACAATTACTGGCATACTTTAAATCTAAAATAATTCAACAAAAATCACAATTTGAAATGCATTTTAAGTGGAATACACTTTCAATCAATCAAAATTTTTTTTTTTTCCATCAAAACAAACCATTTTTTCCCTACATTGCAATATTATTTTTGATATATTTTTAAACTTTTGACTGAATTAGTCAAGTTTGAGTTGATTTAGTTTGACAATTTCTAAAGCTGCATTAGTCCCCTGGGGTGTTTTGGCACCCTACAATCTTTTTAAATGCACATAATTCCTTGCTGGTAACCATATTTTTCTCATTTCTAGTACTCACCTGATTAAGAGTGGGCATTTAGAAGGTTGAATGGCATAGTCATGTCCCAGTTTTACTGGATTATAGACATTGTTTTTCCTTCTTTTGGTGTGAAAGACATAAAATGTACAATATTAGATGGTAGAACAAATCAGTCAATTCTTATTTAAATAAATGCTAATAGCTTAAGTTAAAACATTAGTTTTTATCCTTGTGTAACAGACATTAAATCACTTATTTTTCTGTATTGATTATCATCATACATTTTTAATATATATATATATATATATATATATATATATATATACATACGACTGTGTTTGTGTATTTAATTTTATTTCATTATATCCGATGAATAACAACCAACTACAAAACAATCAATCTGTTCACCAGTGACTGCAGATATATGCTGAAGTTGCAATGTAAGTAAATATTTTACACTATTGTAGAACTATAGGTATTGAGCTGGGTACAGACCCCACGAGCCCAAACCTCTTTAAGTGAGAACCAAACTAATTCTGGGTAAAAAAGCGTATGCATTTCTAATAAATTTAACTAATCTGATCCCATATGTCAAAGGTTGGCCGGAAGAAAATATAGTTGAAAAAAATAATTATGTGTTTGCTCCAAGTGTTGATGTTAAAAAAAAAAACCTTCCCTAAAAGACCGGACTTGGATTTTCATAAGTTAGAATTGAAGCGTAAAAAAGAAAATTATTGCTTGCTCTAGACAGGAAAGTACATTGAATACAAGCCATAATAACTTATTATATATTATAATTTTATGAAGTGTTTATAGATTATTTACTAGCATCGGCTTTAAGTTGGTTCGCAATTCTATAATAATGAAAAGGATAATAGACGACCCGACCTAGAGATGACCAACAAAAATTAGAGGACACACCGAATAGTGGACTTTGCTGTCCCGACTGACCACAGAATAAAACTAAAAGAAAGCGAAAAGAGAAATAAGTACCCTGACCTTGCTAGAGAAATTAAAAAAATATTGACCATGAAAGGAAATGTGAAATCAATTGTAATTATTGCACTTGGTACAGTCACCAAACGATGGATGGGTACAGGGAATGGACGACTTGGAAATTAGATGATGAGTGGATACCATCCAAACTACAGCATTGTTGATATCGGCCTGAATACCGAGAAAATTTTTCAAATACATGCGATCACTAAATTTCCAGTGAAAACTATCAGCTAACGCTGGTATAAAAACACAAATGATGAATTTTTGGTATGCTATTCTCAGCGACTCATGATGATTTTCAACTTCTAGGACTTTTTCATTTGCTTGCAATTCTTTTATCATGTTTCTATATTCTTTCAGCATTTATGTTACGTTTTCATTAACCTAACTTCCTTTAGAATTGTTTATTTTGCATCCGGCTGCTTATTTTCTAAAGCTTTCTCTACGAACGTGTTGGTTGATGATTTCCCACCTATTTTTTCTCTCCCTTTCGATAACAAACAATTCAATTAAGCAGTCATTTATTTTCACACAGTCAAATGATCAAACGGTTCTATTTCTACTTATTCAATTTAGCATTAGCCATTTGTTTGCATAGAGTTTAAATGTTAAACTTCTATTTGACTCATAGATAATTATGTATCAGGTGCTTTAACTCCGGTCAAGAGTGGACCAGGGAGCGATGAAAACGAAAGGGTATTCTACGTTTCCTAAATCTCCAAGGATGGAGCCTCACCGTCAGATGGTTAGTTGTTATATCCGAGTCACTTGTTGGGGAGGGTATTACCCCTCTTCAGAGGTGTGATCGGTATAATTCAACATTCTCAGCCGACTACGCTCTATACGAGTCGAGTAAACAGATCAACAAATGTGGAGCCGTCAGAAAGAAGGATAGGTTTAAAATACTTAATGTCTCTTGAAGCGGTGAGTTATCGTTGCTCAGTAGGTAGACAATGTGATCCTGACAATCCATCTCAGCAGTCACATTAGCCTTTGAGTAATTCCATAGAAAATCTAAAAGGTCATAATCCTATTTACCAACCCCCTCCGCTCGGGCAGGATATGACACAAGGTCAATTTTTAAGCGGAGTTTAACAGGTTTGAATTCAGAGTTTTCCTTCTCCTAGACTAGTTGCCTCACCAAAGCTGAAGAACCTAGTCTGTCCTACTATTTATCCATAGCTGGAGGGAGAATAATAGGATTCATACCTTTCCCAAGGGTATTAGTGCTATGTGAAATGCAATCAGTTTCGTCCAGGATTTGAAATCGTGTCCCTGTGTTCATTTCCTACGACGATAACCATTACACCACGGGCACCTCTAAAAGGTGATAATTATTTTATTTTTTCTTATTTAGAAATGGAAAACATGTAACTCAGCAATTTTTATTTGTAATGATTGTTAGTAACACCTCTCAGTCATTCAGCGTTTCATTTTTGAAACATGCTGTAGAAAGATGAATACTTCTTAATGAGACCATCTCGTCTTCTTCTGTTTAAAATACTTGACGCAGAGATAAACGAATCACTATACTATAGGCAAAATTTTTGTTTGTTTCTTTTTCTCAAGCAAAAACCTGCTGACTCACACGTTTTAATTTGCAGAGGCAATGCAAATAAAACAATAAAGAGCTTCAATTTTTTTTGGAGTCATCATGGAAAATGCTGAACTGTTTGCAATCATAAATAGCTATCTCATAATCTTTGCACCTTAGGCTGCGAACTTATCAATCAACTATGTATATATATATTCCTTTTTTAATATCACCACAACCAAAAGCAATACTACAAATAAAATGAAGATAAGTGAAATCCTTATACTTCTGGGAACGTACGACAAAAAGAATATTTTCATTTATTATATCCAACAGGTTATCTTGAAGCTTAAGTATGATCTTTATGTTGGATTGATAAAATCTAGTTCAACACAAGCCTTGTTGTAATGATGTTAAGAAGAATAAAAGGGAATTGCCTTTAGGACAGTAAAAGAATTCAAGATAAGCATTTATTTCATTTACCCACACAACGACAACGACGGTATATGCGCAATGTAATTTTAAGTATTACCTTATACTATTTCAAATATATCTGTCTAGCTACTTCCATCTGCTTTGTTAAAGCTACATATGTAAGCAGTTATATAAATAGAATTAACATAAGGTTTTTAGGTAACCGAAATTCAGCAAAAACGGCATATTATAGCGAGATTTTTATTCGAGCAATTCACTATGATTCACTTAATATGCCTTGAAAATGCAATTTACTATCCAATTTCAAGTGCATACAAAATAAATCTGACAAGTTTATTTTCTTGATTTTAACCAATACACCCTGATCATATGTTTCCGTTACGTGAGTGTTATCGACACAGGAAACGGAATCGGTGAGACGAGGTCAAATCTGGGACAAGGCTTTTTGATTTTCATTTCGTGCTAATGCTCTTTAGGATAGCATAAATCCATGTTCTTCCGCCAATATCGACAGATACTAAGGTAAACTATATTTTTTATTTAGCCGTAAATAGAATATCATATAAGACTCAAAACAAGTTTTATCTAATAGCTGAACTATATGGCTACATAAAATATATCCTCTACAAAACAGATTAAATCATTCAAATACATTGCATTATTTTATATCCATTCAGAGAAATATATTTCAAAATAAACCATAACTGAGAAAAAATCGTCATGTCTGTTATTAAATATTCTTTCACTGTTCAATAAAAAAACCAAAAATGAACAACCTTTAAATGTTCTAATTCCATAATTATTGTCTGGGGTAGAAGTGTAAGGTAGTTTTATTCAAACAATTATTTAAGAGCGATAATTTTCAAACTGATTTGTCAACGAGATCAACAATATTTAGACTGAATTCTTAGCAGAAGTGTTACCACCATCAAACCTGGCCAATTGGTCTATCGGTTAGAGTATTAACCAATTATCTGAGAGACTAAGGTTCAATCCCAGGTTGTGTCATACTAAAAGGCTAAAAAATAACGTACTTGATGCAGCATTGCGTAACATACAGCATTATAAAGTACGGCTCGAGGGTAAAGTGTAGCAATCCAGGGAAAGGAGTAGTGCGCTCCCCTACTTCTACGTGTATCAGCAATTGAAAAGGGGACATTCGGGTCACCCTTGACTATAGTCACCAACTTTACTCACTTTACATAAGTTTGTAAGGAATTAGGGTTGGTTGGATTTTATAGCATAGCAACTTTAAGGAATTAAGGATAGTCATCTCTGAAAAAAAGAAAAAAAGGAACCATTTCTATCATTAAAAATGATGTGTTATCATATTGTTTTACATAACCATTCCGACTTCATAACATAACTGTGTGAAAACAAGACAGTATACTTTTTTCAATAATACCAATCTAATCGTAATAATTTTCAAACTAATTTGTTTATAAGATCTAAGATATTTAGACAGGATTCTCAACAGAAGGGTTACTGTGACCAATTGTCCAGTCGGCTGGGACTGTAGAATACACCGACTGCACTTCTGAAGAGGAGTAAACCCCCCCCACACACACACACAAATGAGTGTCCTGAATATGACACTAAAGAGTCTGATGTGAAGGTTCCAGTGATGCTGGAGCTTTGGGGGAATGCGGAGTACCCTTTTATTGCCATTGCTCCCAAGTCTACTCTGGCCCGGAATGGTAGTATCTGATAGGGCCCTATCTATGGGTTAAATAGAACTAACTGTATAATTATGCTAAACTGAAGTATATGAATTAGAACTGTTTGATTAAACTGAATTGCTTGAAATAGAAATGTTTTTGACAATCAAAACGTACTTACACTTCAACTGCGTGCTTAATCTAAACTCAGTTGTTTGAAATGTAACTGTTTTTTTTACATTGAAACTGTACTTTCACTGAACCGAATTGTTTAATATAGTACTGTTTTGACATTTAAGTTTGTGTAAACAAAACCTGTACTTATATTAAACTGATTTAGCTGAATTAGAACTGTTTGAATAAACTAAATAGCTAGGAATAGAAATGTTTTTGACAAATAAACTGGGTACCCATTGAAATTGAAGTGATTATTTGTATAAAAATGGGTTTAGCGTTAAAGGAAAATAAATTTAAAAGCTGTTTACTTGATTGTATAAGTCATCCAAATTTGACATAAAAAGTGAGATATAAGAAAACTGCTTTAAAAAAGAGTTCCCAATCGAAAAAAAAAACAAAATTATAACTCAATATTAAACCACATTAAGCATTTAATCAGAACTCATCTGCCGATTAATGATGCAGGTGAATAATAAGCAGTAGTCTCTGTAAGGAAGGCGTGTGTTTTTTTTTATTCTCAATACGCGTACACTAGTGAACAAGTATTAGCTCCTTATCGGAGCCAACGTGTGCGCACATCATTTTAAACATATAGCGAAATAGAAAGATTCATGCCTTCCAGGTATTGCCGTTTATTTCAGTTTGTAATAATTTCATTTCTATTTCCCGGCTGCAGCGTATCAGTTCTAAATGAAAATTAGATTATCTGAATTCGGAGTTATATGCATTAATAATTTGTTGACTTTGAATCCGGTTTTTTTTTTCGTTGGCCACCCTCCCACCGTTTAACTATCTCATGTATTTCTTTCTTTCTTATAATAATTACACACACACATATATATATATATATATATATATATATATATATATATATATGACATTTCCTCTTGCAAAATTTATTCGCTTTTCTTTTTTCCCGAGCGCCACATTTCCCTGTGCTCTCGAAGCTACATTACCCCCGACCCAAACAATCCCAATTTTTTCTACTCCTCCCCTGAAGCTGCAGTTTTATCATGCCTATTTGTTAGTATAGATATTTTAATACGTGCTTGGCAGGTTAGATTGTTTTGTATTTGCCGCCGGCAGAAGTGATCGAGCCTAGAGAAAAGCCAGAAACTCTCGTAATAAAACTGTTAGCAATCTGGCAAGTTCTCTTCATTTCGGAATTTGGCTCCTGCCAATTATTCTTCTCGTCTCTTCGACAGGGTTTAGAATACGCTTAATGTATCCTCTGCAGAGGGGTAAGACCCCCTCAAAGCGGGGTGTCCTGCGAATAATACTAAATTGCATCGGATGGTAATGCTCCGGTTTTGAAGATACGGAATGCCGACGGGGCCGCTGGCATTTTGGGGAAATGCCGGGCGCGTGTGGGCTACGGCCATGTGCTCTGACCCACCGAAAAAAGGCCTTGTGCCACACTTGCCCGTAAGGTGGGGTGTGCAACAAATACCCCGGATATGTGGCGTGTGGAGTATCCCCTACATTTTCCTTACTCCCAGATGGACTGCCACCGATAGGTATTACATGTTGCTGTCCCATTTATAGGTTATAAAGAGGTGTTCGCAAATTATTAATTTTAGTTAAGAATATTTGGTATCATAAAACTATAGAATATTTGAATTAAGAATAGTTACTTCAAGTTGTATTTGTTTACTAAGGATTATTAATAGAAACCATATAACTCTGTGCAAAAAAATTACTTATTATACTTATATAATTATCAGAAACTATTTCATTATTGGTAATATATAGGAATACTTGAAACCATACCATTGTACAAATTAATTGTATGATATAGTAATAGTTGATATCGCAAAATTACGCGCAAAAAAGAACATAATCAGAAAACAACAACACAAGTCAAAAAATAAATTTAAAATGAACGCGTTTCTCTAACATCTTAGCATGGAAAACTAAGTTGGTTGACTTGCAGTCAATAATGAATCAATTATTCGAATATTTCTCTACTTATTTCTAAAAATAAAAATTGTTTGCATATCCACAAATGACTTTTCATTCGAAAAGTTAGTATTTTGTAAATTCAGGTAAATATCTTGACTTTCGTAGAGTCTAATGAAAACTTTAGTAATTTTCTTTGTACTATTAGGATTATGGGTAGTTTTTTTCATTCCTGGAAAAATACGATTAAAAATGTTCTTATCTTTTTTACTCATTTCACTCAACTATTTTTAACCCCATTCTTCATGAAAAAAAATGAGCTTGTATTTTGGCTGTCACAATTCGCTCCTTACCTCTTGACAGGAATGATACAATGTCTTCGATATGGCAGACTTAGTCCTTTAGCATTCGTTAGGAACCAGACGAAGTAGAAAACTTTGCTCTTCAAACAAAAAACACTCCGTTTATAAATTGACTTTGTGGAGAGTCATTAGCATGCTAGGCGGATTGAGTAAATATATATGTTTGTGCGGTAGTGGTGTATCCGCATCCAGGTGGCTGACACAGAAAAGATTTCAGAAGCGGTGGTAACTTTTAAAGAATTACATCGTTTCACAAGGGTTTCTGTACTTGCATTATAAAGTACAATACACTGAAATAAATCATAGAATACGTCGGGATAAGTGGACGTCAAAACTGGGATAGATTGTAATTATTTAGCGTAGACTTAAACATGATAACAAAGTGAGCAAATCTGATATCATGTGAACGCCTCTAAAAACTTAGATTTTCCAACTGACCCTGAGTACCATGCAGCTACTATGATGGTTTGGTTTGTTGGGTTTTATAGTATATCAACTTTTGTGGGTTATTTAACGCCAAATCCATTTTTATGTAAATAATCTGTTCCATTTAAAACAATTCAGTTAAGCATAAGTACACAATTTAATTGTCAAAAACATTTCCATTTCAAACTATTCAAGCAGTTATATGTAACAATTCAGTTTAGTGTAAATACAGTTTTAATGTCGAAAAACAGTTCTATTTCAAGTTATTCAGTTTACTCAAACAATTCATTTTAACATAAGTATGCTGTTAGTTTTATTTAACCCATAGATAAGGCCCTATCATGTGCTACCACTCCGGGCCAGAGTGGACTTAGGAGCAATGGCAATGAAGGAGTACTCCGAATTCCCCAAAGCTCCACCACTGCTGGAACCTCACCATCAGATTGTTTAGTGTCATACCCAGGACACTCGTTAGTGGCGGGGTATTACCCCCTCTGCAGAGGTGCAGTCAGTGTATTCTACATCCCCAGCCGACTGGGTAAGCAGCTACTATGAGTGGAAACGCATAAACATATGAAATGTAAGGTGAGTGTTGATATTTCCATTCTGCATATCTCTGACCAACATGATCTCTAAACATTTGTCTGTTCAATGCCTGAGCCACGTAAAACAGACATTCTCAAATCACGAGGAGAGGTGGTTTGCTTTGTCTTTAGCTAATACTGTGTGATACTTACGGGTTTTTGAAGAAATCTATAAATCTTATCTCTACCAGCCCGCATTGCTGAATTGATTACATTACACTTAAATCTACCCCCCCCCCCCACCGAACACGCTATTTCTCTCACTCTCTCATATACGTATGTGTGCGTCCGCGTGTATTAAGGACAAGAAAAAAACAAAACGAGATACCTTGTCAAAAAAACTATTTACAGTTTTACTAAAATTATGTAAGTGTTTGGTAATGTAGTTTTAGGGCTAAAACCTCATATTTTTGTGCATCCTAATATTTCTCTTACGGCATTTTTTTTACAATAATTATCGGCAAAGAATTGAGATAAAATTGACCTATTGACACAAATAAAAGCTAGACATGAGAAAAAAAAACAAATAAGGTTTTAAATAATTTTAGGAACGAAGAAAAAACCCAAGCATAATTGGTTAAAAAATGGCAATCATATTTGATTAATGTCAAAATAGATCTCTCGATCTCTTGCTAAATTACGATAGTGTTTTGTCTTATTTTCTTCTAAATCTTTCATTATTAATTTAGAAAAACTCAAGATACCCGACAGAAATGTGATGTCCTCTTAAACGTAACGTTTTCCCGCTAAACATTTTCCTCTCTTAATTGTAACACTCACAAGAGTTTATATAAATTATAACATTGATACTTCTCTCAGTGGAATTACATTTGAAATGATAATAACCTTATCCCCTCAACGAATAAACTACAAGATAATCTATGAATATGAAAGTAATGAATAATGTTTCATGATTAATTTTCAACTCCCAGCAAGATCCACGTCGTCGAACACGTTCAATTTTTGAATGTATATTCTAACTACTTTCAAATAAATAATTAGCGAATTTGCTTGACAAGTTGCAGTCAATAGTTCTCTCTTTAGAAATTTAAGGCACGGATTAAGCACGATGAATGAATGCATACAATCATTCATAATTTACAAATTTTATTTGATATTTTCATTCTATGTTCGAGCATTTGGCGTTAAAATACACTATTATCCAAAGGGTTTCAGTAATAGAAATAAAAGTAGATTATATAAGTAAGTTTAATGAAATATAATTAAACAAGAATTTGAATAAAATCAAAATTTAAAAAAGAAATGTTATGTGTTTAATGGAACATTAAAACTGCATCATTTAAAATAAAAGGTTATTTCAGTTAGCATAAATTTGTAGTTTCAAATAATTTTCGCAAGATAAGAATGAATTATTCTTTACATAGTAGATTTTTAATCTATGGTAACTGCTCACAAATTTTAAAACTCGCTTGGCTTGGGCAGTAGAAAACGTCGACTACATTTCTGCGGACGGGTAAGACCCTAACCTAACGAGTGTGCTGGATGTGAAACTATAGTGAATCAGTGCATGAGTCTCCACCTCTGGAACTTTAAGGAAGATAAAGTAGCTTTTCATTGCCATTACAACCAGATCTACTCTGACCAGGAGTAATATAACCCTTTATGGTCCCATCTATGGTTAAATAGAACTGTTCAATCTTTTTGCTATATCTTTTTTATATTAAATATAATTATTAGAGTTAAGTAGCAATACTTGAAACTATTTAACAGTGGGAAAATAATAGAAATATTTTAGGCCATACAAGTGTGAAAACAAATTATTAGTATTAAATATAATTATTAGAACTTGATGGCGGTATTTGTAACCCTTTAACTGTATTTAAGTAGAACTATTAATGCACAATACATAAAACCATTTAACCGTGTGCAAACCAATGAATTCTACCTAGTTTAAAAATAAACTTACGTACAAACTATCCGCTTACAAAAAAAATATGTGTAAACAGGATTTTTTATTAAATAGCCTTTGTCTGATAGACCATTAAACCAAATAAACTAACCGACGAATGATCCATTTGAAATTAAATAAAAATAGATTGGGACCAAGGTGTTTGAGTGATTAATAAATCCAATTTTATCACAGATGAAGAGGTTTATTCAAAAAAATTTACACTAAACATTCATACTAGGATATGGAATTCTTATACACTCTTATACATGCATTGATTTCAGAGTTTCTTCTTGGAGTCGCACGTTCAGCCACAATTCTATCCTGTGCTGGTTCAGGTTGATACATAAAGATTGCTCTGTTACACGGAGAACAGATTGACAGAAAAGTCGACATTACGTTTAAATTAGGATCAAGCTACAATTAAAGCCCCGTTTCCTGCCCGGTCATTAAAGTTACGCTGAGATGAGTCTCTTCAAAATTTAAATGAGTGATCATTTAGATATTTTGACTATCGAAAACTCTTCTAACCATATAGGCCAAGTGAAGCCATGCTCAGTAAATTCAACAAAAACTTGAATATATTTATTCAATCAATCAACTCTGTTTAGAGGGAAACAAGAGGTCAAATTTTAAGCGAAATAAAGTCGTTTGAATTAAGAGTTTTCCTTCTCTAGAGACGGCTTGATAAAAAGAAGGAATTAAATGAGACCTATCAGAATTAAAGTCAAGATAAATATTTCTCAACATATTCATGGATGAATAAAAGTACGCTCAATTCTTCGAGCACACGAAAATTTACCCATATATTCGAAAGGAACAGCTAGATTGATGCTGTTCCTAAACAACAGCATCGTTCAGGTTTTGCATTCGGGTCTCTTATTCCAGTTTTATGGCGATAACCGTTACTTTAAACACATACACAAGCAACTCTATTATATTCTGAAGAAATTTTCTCTCATTCTTCATTATACTGATCTTAGCTTTTTTCTGAATGAACCCTCTATGGATTTCGTGTAGATGTCAACTAATATTTCGATACAGTATATGTTTTGGGATCCTGAAATGACAAAATATATTGGGAGCAAAAAGGATAAAATGCTTGTAGTTAAACCATCTGTTGATTTGATTTCTTTGTTTAAGGGCTTGCCAATATTTATGGATTATTTAATGTCGAATCCATCGAAATCACATACTTTTATGTCGCAGTCCAGCACGTTAGCCATTACGCCACGAGTATTCACCCCGTGTCAAATCGGGAATATCTCAAAGCAAATCAATAATTATCAATAACGTTGAAAGTTTCACATGAATATGGGGTTTATTGTGTAGAAAAAATCCTTTTCAAATAAAATAAAATTATATTTTCCATTGTGTCATTGAAATAAACAATTGTTCCCTATTTTCTTTCCTAGCAATTTGTAATAAATTATTTCATTTGAATCAAAGGAAATGCTCGTTGAATCTTTCCTCTGTATATTTGTTTTAGTCGAGGTATTAAAGGTTTTTTTGCATATAGTTTTATTTATGTAGGTTTGGGATTCTTAAAAGCATTCATGTTTTTTCATTGTTCATGATTACTTAGTCCAGAAATGATTTCTCTTTATCAAGAAGAAAACTATAATCTTTTAAGTATAACCGATTTTCCATTACGTATTTATCGGTTTTTCTATCTTCTGAATATATCTATTATTTGTAAACGATGCACGATATTTTTTTTTGTACAGTAATACAATCTAAGTAAATTTCTAAAACACATTCAATATGATATTGAGATCGGGAAAATGTTTTTGTAAATATTTCCCTTTTTAAAATTATATCCTAACTTCGTAATAATCATAATGTATAAATTATGGTGCTGCGCAAATATTGACAGTGTTCAGAACCTTCTTGTGTTGTAAGAAACATTCAACTTTCTCTGGTAAACCTGGACATAAACGACAAAAACTAACGGCAATAGTCGATAGTTGAATCTATCGAAAAGTCATGAACTTTTGTGAGTAAATTTGTTATTTTTCGCTGGTATTACGCAGTGTGAGATATGAAGCTTTTATCAAGAAAAATTACTTTTGATTGCTTTTTTTAAAAATCTATTTAAGAACAGTTTGAGGATTGCCTTTAAATAAAGTGTCGAATCTATCTGATAAAATATATTAAAACAATAAATAAGATAACCAGGAAAAACGTATTGACGATCAAGACATTTAAAAAATAGATTGTTCTGAATGATGTTTATGTAAAAGAATAAGTATATAAAAGAGAGTAGATGATAACCGGTTATCATTCATAATACATTCCTTTAAAAATCTAGCAATATTAATGAGTATGAATTGAAGGTATAGTGAAAATCCTTCCGCATTCTTAAGGGAAGTCCATGTTGTGTGTTGGGTAACCTGCTGGACTTTGATATCGTTGTAAGTGAGTTCAAACTCCAGTCGGGCTATTTTTGTTCACTTTCGAACTAATACGCTGGGTAAACTTATAAATTCACTCATTCTTCCAGCAATGTATTAAATATTATTGAGACTGCCCTTATACAATAATAGATTTGCCATTAAAAAACATGAAGGTTGTACGTTATTAAACAAAGAAACCTATGTACTTTGTTATCGATTTAGAAACTGATCTATAGATCAATACTCGTATGAAATACGGATGTATTTTGTATGGATAACCAATTATGTTTCTAGATTACAGAATATAATGGACTGATTGATTTTAACTGCATCTTGATTAGATTAGAGTTGTAAATCAAGTCTACAGAGCGTTTAGATTTTACATGATTGTATAGTTGTGCATTACGAGTTTTTAAAAAAGTTTTTTAGCAAACCGATATGGTCAAGTATTCCTATCTAATGCAAAATGTTTTCCTAACAGTCCTTTGGTTTTAAGTAACTAATGCTAACCCTTAGTAAATGATTGAACAGTTTCATTTGACCCATTGCTGGGACCCTAACGGGTATGGTTGCTCCGGATCTGAGTGAACTTGGAACAAATGTTAATGAAGAGATACCCACACTCCTCACATCTCCAGGACTAGAGACTAAAAAACTGAGGAAGTTTTGTGTGATATGCTGGACATGGCTATACTGATGGAGGGTCTTAGCTCTTTGGAAAGAAATCAATCAGCGTAATCTAAGTCCTGTTCACAGAACGAGCAAAAGAAAAGTTCCGTAAAAAGCTAAAAGCATACTGTTGGTTCAGTAACATAGAAACAACATGGTGTATATGCAATTCTATGTTCAAGAGTAAAATACTTTTAAATCACAACAAAGAAAGACTATAGATCTCACAAGAATACTAAAATCTCTCCAGGTCTAGAAGGAAGTCGTTTATTGATTTAAGTTCACGCGAATGTTATCTGTCGAAGACTTATGTTTCTATTTGAGTCTCGTTGACTGTTGCGAATGGAATAAGTTATATTCTCTTTGCTTGAGCTGCAATCATAGACCTGAACTAAACAAAACCGAACTTAGATATTTTTTACTTAAAGACTGTCAGTACTTGTTAGTTAACTTGCCTATAATAGTATTGCAAGTAAATAATGCAATTTTCGTCACCTCATCTGCATCCATAAATGCACTTATATTCCCATACAAAATATTACTTTGCTGAGTAGTTTTTTCATAAAGTAAAAATTATCAAGCAAAAATTACTTTTGATTGATTTTTTTAAAAATCTATTTAAGAAAGGTTTGAGGATTGCCTTTAAATAAAATGTCGAATCTATCTGATAAAATATATAAAAAACAATAAATAAGATAACCAGGAAAAACGATCAATACATTTAAAAAATAGATTGTTCTGAATGATATCTATATAGAAGAATAAGTATATAAAAGAGGGTAGATGATAAGCCGTTATCATTCATAATACATTCCTTTAAAAATCTAGCAATATTAATGAGTATGAATTAAAGGTATAGTGACAATCCTTCTATATTCTTAAGGGACGTCCATGTTGTGTGATGAGTAACCTGCTGGACTTTGATATCGTTGTGAGTTCAAACTCCAGTCGGGCTATTTTTGTTCACTTTCAAACTAATCTGCAGACAATACAATCAATAAAGCAGATCGTAATTTGGGAGGCCTGGTTATGAATGAATAGTTTAATGATCTCTATGAGTTGCACGAAAGATAGTAAACAGCTTTCGCATAAAAAAAATGCCAATTTTACAAGTATAATAAGTTTTAGTATGTTACAACCAGGTTTTTTTAATGCACTCAAGCCAAAGAACAAAACTATCAGAAATGTGTTCCAATCCTTTTTAGCCGTCTAGTTAAATTTTGTAAATGAAATTTGAATAATCCCTTACTTGAGGTATCTCTGATAAATTATCACGTACAGTTACAGCCTCCAACCACAAGTAAACCTGGTGCCCGGCTGAGTGAGCAACAGCAAGATGTCTATCTCAGGAACAAGAAATTTGGGGAATTTTTTTTTTAAATTCTCAAGCAGTAATTAAATAACTGAACGACAAAGAACGATTCATATTTCGGGGCGAGCGAAACCACCCTGCCCCAACTGGGGAAAGACTATGATTTATAAAACAGATAAGTTTTTCCTTTAACTTGAAAATGCCTTTACACATTTTTCGGCATTTGAAACCGATCCAGAGTTACTACATTATTAATAAATTAATTGAGTTTGTTTTGTTGCTACTTGACTAACTTTTCTCTTTTCCTGATGTAAACACGTCTCCATCTGGTCTTTGTCTCGGTAGATTTTCTTTAAGTCGCCCCCTCGCAAAATTATGCAGTAAGATAGATATCGACCACATCTTATTCATGTAATTTGCCATTAATTAGGGAATCAATACGTAATGAGATGTACATTATAATGAGCATTTAAAGGCAACCGCAGTAAATAAATGATAACGATGTTGGGCCACGCGAACAAAAACCCCATATTATTTGTCATCGAATTATAAAGAAAATCTAAAATTGCTGTATACTCTATGATAAAGCAATTTCACTCTAATGTACTAATCGTCCCCGCTAATGAGACTAAGAAATCGCTGTCTATCCCCCGCAGTAAAGTAAAAGCAACTACCTCAAAAAAGTTGTATTTGGGTTTGATACTAATTGCACCTTATGGTGAGGCTCTAATTCTGTAAATCTACAGAGTGTAGCATACCATTAGTCATAGGTCGACTCTGAACAGCAATGGGAATACCTTTTACGGCTTAGTCTATGGGTAAAATATCTTTGTTAGCAAATTATTTGTTTTTAGAATACTTGAAATCATAACCCGACCACCACCCACCAAAAAAAAAAAAAAAGAATTATCCAAAAATTCAAGTATAAATGTACAATGTACGTGATTTCTTGACCTTTACATATAATATAACCCCAGACGGGTTGATATGCCGTTAAAATAAACAAATTTTCCATTAAAATACGTAAAGAATTCAAAATATACAGTACGGAAATATAATAAGACGTATGTAAAAACATACAAAAATTAGATAAATTTTATTAAAAAAATGTTTATTTACAAATTTCATGCATCTCCTTCAATTTTTACAATGATGTATTTACATTTTTATGAAACTTTTGAGGCATAAAGACTTCTTAAATTCGAGGTTCAATGATATTTCTGAAATTCTAGAACTGCAGACAATTTTGTAGATAAAAATATATATATATACGGCAATAATATAGCGTGAATGCATCCCTTCATTTTATTCTTTTCCTCCGAAAAGATATAAACTGGGTAATGCATTAAAGAAAATTCGTATAAATCTTGAGAAATTATATTCGATTGACCTTTCAGTCTTTAATAAACTTCCGTAATGTGCATCTTTATTATCATCGTTATGCACTTGAAGCACTTTATACAAAGATTGGCAGTTTTATCTAAACTTGGAGAGCACGTTGGAATTATAAAATACAATATAAAGACCTTATTGACTTTTCGGTAAATTGTACTTTCTATAACCGGAGGCTCAGTCAGAATAAGATGTAATAATAACCCGATGAAAATGTTCAGTGCCTCGTTCACTGGACAATTTTCAATAGTGCCAAACGCTCAAAGAAAGTCATAAAGCGTTGCAATTGGCGAGAGGCTTTTATGCATATTGCCCCTGGCAACAGCGGTGCAAGGAAAAGAGATGAAATAAAAAGCGGCTTGAAATCAGCCACGAAAAGGGCCCAGGGAGGCAAAGTCCCAAATCTGAAAGCTTGACAGGCTGGACCAATATTGAAAAGAGACCTGACAATTTTCGGGATCATTTTCAGAGAGGTTTGAGTAAAATCTAGTTACGCATCAATAAAATCAGGAATACAATGAAGAAAGTACGTGGAAGATAAATTATATTATCTCGTGGGGGATATTTAGACGGAGCCAACGCGGATTAATGAGGTTTGCTGTCTTTACATATTAGAACTCCCTTACGGTGATGACAAAAACATTCTTTCTATTAAACATATTTAAGTCTAAAGTTCATTGCATATAGAACGATTAGGAAAACAATTTCCATTGTTTTTCACTTCTTATGTATTTTATTCTTGCAGAGTATATATATATATATATATATATATATATATATATATATATATATATATATATAATTTCAAGTCAGCGTCCGAAGACAGTGGGTGTGGATTCTTTTATAGAATATATGAGGAATATCATAAATCTATGTGAGTGCTCGATTTATGGCTATGGCTAATCCCTTATTCCTTCGCAGGGATATAACAAAATTCACATTCAGAGCACATATAGTGTAATCGGATGCGTGTTTGTGAGTGTTAATGAATCATTGTAAAAAATCTTTTTATATTAGGAAAATCATTCCTTCCTGAAGAATAGAGTTTTCTAACTGCTAAAAGAGATGCATTTTTTAACTTCTAATCGAAGTTGAATTTCTTAAGTTTCATAAGTTTGAAAAAAATCAAACTGACATTATAATATATCACCTTGACATACGATGAGTTCGACGGATGTTGTTTACAGATACACCCGGCCGTAAATAAAATCAACAATGTGTTTAACGGAAAGCAAGTAATGCATGGGTGTAGGCAACAGCCAAAGGAGAACAAGCATTGCGTGAGTGCAAACCATGGACAATGAATCACAATCATTGCGTGGGTGTAAGCCGTGACCTATGTAAAGTAAGAAATAACGTGTGTGTAAGCCGTGACCAATGAAAAGCGAACATTGCATGTGAGTCGAGTGGGAGTTTTAAGATCTAGAATTTTTGGCTGAAGTCAATTCCCGCTGACTCTGCCGATTCCCTTCAGCTCCTTCATGTGCGCGAACGCTCACCGTTTGCCCTCCTGCTCTACCAAAGCGTCACCATCCAAGATTAAAAATATAAGATTATATTTTTCTACATAACTATTCCTCGTTGTTTATCGAGACCCAGTTGTAGTATACAAAATGATAACGTGAGAAGATATATATCAATTCCTGCTGGTAACAGCGTTCCTAAATCGCACTCTCTCTCTCTCTCTCTCTCTCTCTCTCTCTCTCTCTCTCTCCATCCCAATAATTCATCTCTCTCGTAGATTTTCTAGACTGCATCTAGTGTCCGAATAGAAACAATGTTTGTAAGTTCAACCAGTTCGGGTAACACGTCAATTTTGAGTTCCACCTTAATTCATAAGCATTGTCGAGAATCTCTTGTTCATCTTACTTGGATGGTTTGATAGATGGAAGGAAATTTATCGTATAGCTCCTCTTTTGTGGAGTGCTACTTCCAAGAATTTTCAAAACAACACGTAAAATTCTGGAATTGTTCCTAACTTGCTTTTTCTCCTAGCGTTTCATTACAGTCCAGATGACATTGATTTTGTTGATAAATACAATCTAATCAAATTCTTTTTGACAGAAATGAATCAAGATTTTCTTATTTCTGTAATAGACTATATTATAGAAATAAGAAAAGCTTGATTCATTTCATTTTTAAATACGTTCCAATTTCATAAATTATTACTAGAGCTTTACTTATTAATGGGAAATATGGTAAGACGTAGAAACACACACATGACAGTTGAAGTCGATATCAAAGTCTATGAGTAAATTAGTTTTCTAATTTAATTCTTTAAAAGGTAGAAACTATTTTATTTGAAAGGCTGGTACAACACATTATCGTGCATTTTATATTTGACCGGTTTTATCTTCAATTATATTAACCAAACACTTCTCAAAATAACTATAAATCTGACTAACATACATTTTTTTACAGAATCAAAGTAATTGCCAGTAATGTCTCTTTCATGTATGCTACTCATGGAATTGCAGTATTTTTTTTCGTATTAATGTTTTAAATACCTGGACAACTAATTTAATCATACAACGACCAGCTGATATTGTACAACAGCAACTTGTCCAGTGTTGTCTCTATATTCTTTATATTTGTGTCTATTTACCAATATTACTTTCTCTTTCCTAGAGTCCTGTTCATTGGTAATCATTACTTTAACAACAGAAAAAAAGCAAATTAAAAATAAAATTTGGAAAGAAACGATCTAACATTAAAATGCAAGTGAATAACATGGAAAATAATCAGATTTGAGCGATAATGGTGAGATTGCCATTTCAGCAGGTGCAGACAATTTAACTAGATGAAAGCGAATAAAACTGACAATTAAAAAATGGTAAAAGCATTCTTTAAAAATTAGTGAAAAACTGCGGAATTTTTCTTAATGTTTTAACATTTTTCTTTATTTCCTTAACTTTTTGGGGTTTATATTAAACCTGAATTGTAAATCACTATAAACGAATAATAAAGTTACTGCAATGTAGATTTATGTCCATCTTCACAATGAACTTTGAAATTAAATGTTATATATACTAGTTGAAAACCGTTCCTATGTCCAGGAATTTGAGATACTCCCCCAGTGACTATCTAACTGTAACTCCATCCCGGTTAAGTGATAAATGATTTGTAAAAACCATAGATTGATTATTTATTTTTTCATATTTGTAGTAGTAATTTACCGTGATGATAATGCAAACAATATTTTCTGATGAGTGTAAAAATGCTATGGGAAACGTCATTAAATATGGCTGAATAAAATAAAAATTCAGTTTATCAAAATAGGCAGATATAAAGTATGAAGCCACTTTCGAATTAATTTACTTTCTAAAGTGAATGTTTCACTAAAGTTAAAAATTAAAAAAAAAATGCGTTTCAAAAAAGTATGTAAACAATGGTTCAGAGTAAAGCTTTGGTTGTCAAAAATCTGAAAAAAGAAAACATGCGTCATTTGAATTTACAGAAATCTGAAAAAATATTGTTTAGAGTTCCATTAATATTCAGTCTTGTTTGTTTGTTAAATGCATATCAATCTTCATGTGTTATTTAATGCCAAGTCCATCCTTCTAGAAGGACATAAGTCATCAATTAACCTATCTATATCTCGAAGGATTATTGGGTTCATACGTTTTCTAAGTGTTTTTGTCCAAAAGGGAACGTCATAACACGAATGTAGTTCGAACTCGCTTTCTACGATTCTGCAGTCAACCGCTTTAACCATTACATCACGGGACTCCCCGCCTACTTTTGTAAGATATAAATTTACTAAGCCTTGCCTCTGTATACAAAAAAAAAAAAGACTTTCAGTGAGTCCTGTCTTCAGAAGTTGACAAACTGAAAGAGGATTTTAAGAATGATTTTGTAGAACAAAGAGAACGAAAACATATATGTCGTAATGGAAGAAAATAATAAATTAAACAGAACCAAAAGGGAAAAAAACGTGGATAGCCACAAAAAGACTTCAATAAAGATTTAGAAAAGTTCGATGAAAATAAACTTAAGGTGAAGGAAATGCTGAAAGCATATAAAAAAAATCTAAGGTAGAAGAAGGTGAAGCCTTAAACGCAAATGATATAACACAGTAACTCATTGAAAATATCGAAACTAACATTAGATAAAAATATCAGTCCTGAGAGTGTATAAATAATTAAACACTATTAGTCAAACAAAGTCAGTCCAGAACGTTTATAACCATTAAAAAACATTATTAAAACAAAGTCAGTTCAGAATGAATACAATTATTAAAGATCGTTAGTCAAAAAAGTTTATAACCATTAAACAGTCTTGAACAAAAAAAATCTCTCCAGAAGGTATATAACCATAAAAAACTATCGGTAAAAAAATGTCAGTCCAGAATGAATACATTGTTATCAAACATCTCAAAAATCGATAGCTTAAACTTGATTTTACTTAAATCGTACAGGACTTTATTGATCTTGCATGGATCAATCAATTTCTTTGTGGGTTCTAAGAAAACAGTGATTAATCTTTGTTCCATGTTATCATCATAAGCGTACTTACTTTGTACTTTATATGCAATGATCAATTAATTTTGGTTTTTCGTATTTTTGGAAACATTGTCTATGTTTTAGCCCTATCTACGCACCGGATACCGTTCTCGTTGGCGTTTGTTTTAGTTTGGTTGGGGTTTATGGCGTATCGACCATTACGTTATCCCTGCCAAATCCTCTTAATGCATACTATATATGATTTCACACTAGTCAGCTTGGGTTGTAGAATACACCGACTACCTCTCTGCAGAGGGGTAACCCCCCCCCCCACACACACACACAACAAATGTCTTGGATATGACCGAAAATAATCTGATCTTGAAGCTCTAGTAACGCTGGAGCTTTGGGAAATGCAGAGTTAACCTTTTTTTGCCATAACTCCCCGGTCTACTCGAATCAGGAGTTTTAGGAACTGATAGCGTTCTTTCAATGGGTCGAATAGAACTGTTTGACATTTATAAGTAAATTAAAGTTGGTGACCGTAATCAAGAATGATCCGAAGGCTCTCTTTTCGATAACTACCACACCAAGTTGTAGGGAAGGGCTCTACTCCTTTCCCTGGATTGCTCCACTTAATCCGTACCTTGTAATGCTGAGTGTTAAGCAAGGAGGCATGAGTACCATTTTTTTAGTCTTTAGTATGACTCGACTTGAGATTGAACCCGTGTCTCCCAGGCCATTGGCGAACACTATAACCATCGGTCCAATATGAGAAATTGTTACTGTTACATAGCATTACTTGGAAAGTTATTTTCAAAATGCTTACAAATATTATGTTTAGTATAAATGTTTAAACCTGATTTGGCATTAAATAACTTACAATGGTTGATATGCCATGTAACTCAACCACCGAACAAATTTGCAGACAATTATATGTTCCAAGTATTTTGATCTTATACAAATAATTTGCAAAAAGTCTTATGATTTCTAGTCATTATTTCTATTTGATAATAATGTTATGCTTGCATACTGAAATAGGAATTCAAGTATTCAGATAATTTGCAGACAGCTATATGGTTCCAAGTCATTGAAATAATTTGCTGACAATTATAATGTTATGAATATTTGTAACTAATTCTTATAATGTGCTGGTAATTACATACTTTCAAGTTGTTATTCCCATTTGATAATGATTATAATTTGTTTGAATAACTCAGTAAAGTGATGTATTTGGATCAGAAGGTGCAATGCAAAGAAATAATAACATATAATGATAGAGTTTGTTTTAGAAATTTTGCGAAAATTTAATGTAAACTTGAATATAATTAAATGATTAAATTGGAAAAATTATTCTGAATGAAATGAATTTAAAAAAAAAGATGTACAATTACTAATGTATACACAGACAATAATAGTTTTTGAAATTAATTCGCAATACTTCTTTGGATATAGATATAACATTACCGATGATACGGATATGTGAAACGTACATAGAATGTTCATAACGCATATATAGATTACATAGGAATGCCGAAACACAGAAAACACTTACGACTTCTTGGTTCAGGTATGAAACTTCTTGTTACCTTTTGAGTTTAAAGGTTTTTCGACATAAGGAGAGAGATACCATCTTTCTATGATGACTTTTCCATTGGTACCTGCCGCAAGTTCTCGGCGAGCACCGAAAGTCAACCGCCTCTTCGGACGCTAGAACTCAACTCACTGACTTTTCTCATATTTCAGCCTACACTTCCGGTGCGTGACGTCACTCACATCCCTGGTCATATCCTCTATCTGGGATTTTTATTGTGACATCTCTGAATTACTCGTCCGCTCCGCACGCGCGTGAACTCCTGCGCTCATGTTTGCTTCTAACTAACCCATGCACTGAGCCGAAAGGTTCTCAGCCTAGCTAAACCCAAAGACAAGATATATAAAACGAAATCCCTCGGCCATTATATTACATAGATATTCATATTACAGACCCCCAATTTGTCCATAACAGCAATTTACTGTTACCTGATCAGGAAAAATTAGACCCTTCATGAAAAAAAAAAAAAGATTTTTTTTAGAATACTACGTTTAATTTAATTAGATTCTAATACATTTTCCAATAACTTCTTGTTTGCAACAAATCATTTTCAAATGTTTCCGAAAAATGTTCGACGCTCAATGTAATTTTTTTTTAAAGTCTTGTTCCGCTCCTCCTTGAGGATTACCGTGGGCTGCCTTAGTAAAGTGAAGGAACGCACTCCAATTATTTTTCGGAGACTGATTGTCTTCTAGGAGTTTTTATTTACACAAGAATCCTATTATTATAAATGTCCACTAACGGGCAAACATGGACGGTATATTCGACAGGGATTTCCAAAAGTATGTTTTACAATAACGTTGAACGACAGTAACATAATTTCTTTAGCTTCATTCAAGCACAAAGGTTCTACCCTTTTAAAAAGATGTGTGTGTGTGTATATATATATATATACTTGCATATGAATACACAGATATTCATATGCACATATTTAGAAGGGTCGTTCTTAAAGTCCTAATCAACTCAAGAGGCTGAAGAGCAAACGTAGACATTTTTGTGGAGATGAGGCACTAACACTTATTAGACTAGAAAAATTAATATTTTTCTGTTTTTTTATGAGGTGGTAGGGCGTTACCATAACTAAAAATATTCAGCCATACACTTCCTTCTAGGTGAAACTAAGACGCATTTTGAATGAACCTGATACATTCATTCGTACGCTTACACAGACACACACACACACACATAATATGTATATATTGTGTGTGTGTATTCACATATAGAAAACATAAATAATCACACCTAAAGATATGTCAATATACATGCACACCCATAGATATAGATATACAGGCTCGTATAAAAAAAATTTCTCTCTCTCACACACACACTGACACGCACACACACACACACACACACACACACACACACACACACACACATAAAGCACACACACACACACACACACACACACACACTCATATGTAATTACCACCCATCCACACGATCAGAATTCGACACAAGAGCAATTTTTATGCAAAATTTAACCGCTACGAGTTTAGTTTTTTTTTTCTCTTAGACTGGTTGCCACAACAAGGCTAAAAATCCCAGTCTGCGCTGCTATTTTACCCATACCGGGAAGGATAATTGTTGGGTTCATGCCTCTCCTACGGGTATTAAAGCTATGTGACGTGCAGACTTGACAGGAATCGTGTTTATTTCCTACGACGATAATCACTACACTGTGGATGCTATTATGATGATGATGACATATATACATATGTATAATCACCATAAAATTGTTCTGACAACACAGTTCCCAGACTAATTTTTATCATCAATCCCTATCAGTCTTTTTCCCAATGCATTTTGTTCGTGTCTATATGGTGCCTCTATATAATAATATGGACACATTTACACCTTGGAAGAAATTCCGTTTTCTTTAATCAGGCTGATTGGAGTTACATATGATCGATAGCCTGTTTATTATTTTCTTCGATAAGCATATGAGGTTATTACTTTCGGTAGATGAGGTATTGCTGCCGAAGTGTGGGGACTGGGCCTCTAAATTTTGAGACTTGAGTGAAATAGGTCTTTTTTAATCATATGTATTCTATTTTATTATCATACAGATGTGCTTCCTGCATTTTGCTCTAGAATATGGAGATGTAAGTGCTAGGTTGCTAGCGTAGTCTGCGTCTGTCATAGCTATTAGTAGATATAATTTGCATTTTGCCTTTTTCATTGTGAAAAGATATAAGATCTTTTGATATTCCTGCGTATAAAAAAATATGTTGCTACAGTATCTCCTTGTAAAACTCCAACTATATTGTTGGAGAGGTCTGTCTCTATCCAATGAGCAAACCATTGCTTTTTTTTTTTTTTTTTTTTTTTTTTGTACAGCACCATTATACCAGAAACACTTTCTTTGAGAAGACCTTACGCAAGAAGCATTTGATCGATTTTCACTCTGTGCATGCTATCTGTTTCAATGGAAAAATCTACGAAGAGTTGTATTGCCTCGAGATAATTTGCCCGTACTTCTTCGATGATTCAACAGGTTTTAAGAATTTGTGAGGTTGTGAAGTGATTCCTTGGGAAGCTCTTCTGATTTTTCATGGAAATTTTCTTAATTTAGTGTCGAATACGATTGAGAAACAGTATTATAAACCTAGAGCAGCATCAGAAATTAGAGAAATGGCTCTCTAGTTCTTAGTTATTACGAAATCACCTTTCTTGGAGAAGGGATGGGTGCAAACTTACATTTGTTTAACTAATGAGTTTTATATAAGGACCAAGTTGCATAATCAGCGAAGTATGTTGTCAGATTTTCTTGTCTTCCAGTCTACAAGGATAATTTCATCGAAGCCTGCAGCTTATCTATTTTTTAATTTTTTTCCTCAATAGTGCATCAGGTTCTTTCTTAGTGACTGTCCAAGTTTGATGTCTAGTTGGTCAATTGTAATTTTTGGATATGTTCGTCGGTAATTTTGAAAGAATTTTCAAACACATTCTTGAAACATTCTTACGACTTATGAAGTCTTTCTTATAGACTGGTATCATTCTGTTTTGCTTTGGCGGTGCTCTTTATTTCTCCCGCTTTAATCTCTATCTACCATAGTAATCATGATTGTCCATCTTTACCCAAATTTGTAATGTTATCGATTTGACTTTGAATGTATTTAAATTGCTCTTTTTTGGTATGTGTTGGTTGGTAATTTATGGTGTATATTAGGTTCCTGCGCTTGGAGAATTGTTGGTTTACATTTTATAGAAATAATTTTAAAGATTATCTCGTTTGTTTTTAAGTACAAGTGTTTCTTATGGGAGTCTACATATGGTACTTTGTTTGGTTTATGTGCATACGGTTGCTACTTGTAGGTGAGCAGTGACGGTTTTTTTTATATTCGTCATTCGGAGAATGCCTTTCAGATGTCTTCCAAAGAGTATCAAAGTTGTTTGAACATTCACCGAACATTTATTGCTTATATTTCTTTGTTGCTGAGGATCAGTCATGAGATGTGGGTTCGATTGTCATTTCCTTATTTCAGCATAGACTCATGCATATTTTGCAAAGATGGTTCTGTGATCAGAAAATACTCCTTCCTAACAGGAGAATTTAAAGTGATATTTATCCACATCTTGATATATATATATATATATATATATATATATATATATATATATATATATATACATTCTTTAGTGTTATTTGGGTATATGCAGATCCATGACATTCCGTCTTTTTGGAATTTAATTTTTAGTCATAAAAGACAGTTATTGAGTGAAAAATCTGTTAAATGTTCGCTATTTCTTTTTGGAATGTTGCCTAAGCAAAATCTATAATTCTTATCTTTGCCTGTTTGAGCATCTTTTTCTCCATTGTTTATTAGAATATTATGTTTGAGAATGTGAAAATCAAAGGAAAATTGACTATTGTAGAAGGGACACTGATAAATATAAAACCCTTGTATATGAATATACCCACCCATACATAATATACACATACATTGATTCATTCAAATATGAATACATACATATATAGATGAAAGAAAGAAAGAAAGATATAAAAAAGATAAAGAGAGCAAGAAGGGTGGGAAGAATCAAAACTAGCAATATTTTAGTATAATAATAAACGAATGTATAATGAAATATGGTTAATTTTAATTCAAAAAATAAAGATCAAAATAAGAATATAGACAGAAAACAGTAAATTTACTCAATAAGACGTCAATTTTTTTAAAAATTATTGTGTCAACACACCTTCGAAACGATTTTTATGTCTTCGATATACATTCTTCAGAAATCTTATTCTGTTCCTCCTCAGTTGCAGTCCTATGCGAACCAACTTTTGGATGGGAAGTTGCTTTTTTTTGTTTTCTAAAGGGACTCCAAATAGCGTAATCAGGGGGTTAAGGTCTGGAATTGATGGAGGCCATAAAGAAACCCCACTTACTTCGGAATGTTTTTCGGCTTGGTTTCGGCGTTAAGCAAATCATAGATTCTTAGTAGTTTAATTTACTTACTCACTCATATAGGACTGAATTTTAATGAAAAAATCATTGAATAACAGAGTTAATCATGAAAATTGGACAAATCAGACTAAGAAATATTCCATATTTTGCTTCTGCACCCCCTCTCTCTCTCTCTCCCTATATATATATATATATATATATAACTCACACACATACGCCTACATAAGCTTGTAATGACTTTGAAAAACGTCTAACTTCGCTTTTAAGAAACTTCCCTCATGTCTTTACATGTAGTTGCCTCGGTAACTAGCGGAGGATAGAACTGTTGAATTTCATTTGAATCACTTCTATGCCATGAACGCCTTATCAATTGCATTCCTTTTCCATTAGAGCATATTCTTCTCTTTTCCGGACAGAATATTGAAGTCAAAATGCTGTGAGGATGTTTATACTCGGATATGCTTTTAGACATCTAAACAAAATTGATAAATAAATGAATAAATAACAGAAATTTAGAAATAATTTCATTTTGGCACAGAGAAAAAAAAGGATACTTATTCTCGGGAGAACATTGGATATAAACTTTTAGTTAAAAATTTTTTAAAAATCCAGAAAAGCGTACAATTGAGCAAACATCAAAATATTTTTTGTCATTTAAGGGATTAGAGCATTTACAAGGGTCATTCAAGAAGTCTGCTGCTTGAAAGACAATTATAGTCCCAAATTTCTTTAATGCTATATCTGCATGACTTAAAAAGAAAATGATGATTATTCTGAGACAAATACCTGTTGTTTAAAATAAATAGTTTGTTTCCATCATTAATATATATTTGATTGAGAAGAACGTTTCGTAAAAAGAGAATTAACTTCGGGGATAATTCAGAAAAAAAATTAATAAGAATAAAAAAAAAGTTCTTTTCAAGCAATTAAAACTGTATTTTTTTTTAAATACTATATTTTAGACATCGACTAAATATTCCATGATAATAAAAAAAAATATAAACAAAAAAGTGTAAAATTGTTGATAATTCTGTTAGATATTTTATTTTCGTTTAATTTATTTGCTTATTTATATATTTGGTTAAACGCTAAAAGATATTTACAAAACATCGGCAATCACACTTTGAACTTTAGTTTAATTAGGTCAAGAGAAAATAAATTACAAATATTTGATTTGATGAGAGTGAGTCCGTATTTTGCCTATACACTGAACATATATGTGTGTGTGTGTGTGTGTGTGTAGTTATAAAATACATTTCACAACAAGCTTCCATTTGTAAGTTGGTTGGTTGGGTTTTATGACATATCAACCTCTGTAGTTTATTTAATGTTAAATCTATTTTTATGAAAATAGTTCTATTTTAAACAATTCAATTTAGCATATGTACGCAGTTTAAACTTGAAAAACATTTCTATTTCAAGCTAATCTGTTTAGTGAAGCAGTTCTAAATCAATTAATTCAGTTTAATATAAATACAGATTTTGTTCATATACAGTTAAATGCAAAAACAGTTCTATATTAAACAATTCAGTTAAGTGTAAGTACAGTTTACATGTCAAAAATAATATTTATTTCAAAGAATTCAGTTTAGCATAAGCACGCAGTTCAAATGTAAGTACGGTATTATTGTCAAAAACATTTATATTGAAGCTATTCAGATTAGTTGGTTGGTTGAGTTTTATGGCATATCAACCTTCGTAGGTTATTTACCGCCAAATCCATTTTTATATGAATAATCAGTTCTATTGCAAACAATTCACTTTAGCATGAGTACAAAGTTTGTCAAAAATATTTCTATTTAAAACTTTCCAGTTTAGTTAAGCAGTTCTGATTTAGCTAATTCAGTTTAGTATAAGTACAGATTTTGTTTACACACAGTTAAATGTCTAAACAGTTCTCTGTTAAACAATTCATATTAGTTTAAATATAGTTTTAATGTAAAAAAAAGTTCTATTTCGAATAATTCAATTTAGCATGAGCACGCAGTTCAAATGTAAGTAAGGTTTAATTGTCAAAGACATTTCTATTTAAAGCTATTCAGTTTAGTCAAACAATTCAGTTTGGCGAAAGTATGCCGTTAGTTCTATTTAGCCCATAGATAGGGCCCTATCATGTGCCACCCCGCCAGGCCTGAGTGGGAATAATGACAATGAAGGGTTAATCCGCTTTCCCCAAAACTACGTCATTACTGGAACCTCACCACCAGTGCGGTTTTACGCCTCTTCAGAGGTGCAGTCGGTGTATTCTACAATTGTCAGTTGTGTATTGAGATATATATATTTTCGGATGCATAATTTTAAAAAAATTGTTTTGATAATGTAATTTGTGGAGATCGTTCAAATCTATCAAATATGATATACTTATTTTTTATAGCAATATGAAGCCTATAGTGTTTTAAACTGCAGAATTATACTTCCGATTACACATGCATGATTTTTTTTCCGTGAACGAAATTAAACAAAACTTGGAATTCATATTTTGAAATTTGGTTTCCAGTCAGTAAATTCTACAGTAATTAATTAGATTTCAAAATTATAGCAACTAGAATAAAACTAGCGTTTGATTCGACTCTTTAAACTTCTAATATCAAACTCTGTTTTGCATGAACGCATAAATTAATAATATTTGACAAGATAATGAGTAAAGATCCCCGGTGGCCTTTGCACGTACTATAAATATAAATACAACATAGAAAGATTTATATTGCCAATTATCTGATACATGGAACTGATAAAATAAAATTTCTCACTCGTAATTCTTTAACTGAATATATTCTATATAATAGACACTACAGAAAAAATAAATATTTATTTCACAAATCTGACAGCCCAGTCGGCTGGGGCTGGAGAATACACCTCTTCATCTCTCAAGAGAGGTTGGTCACCCAACATAACGAGTGTCTCAGATATGACAATAAACCATCCGATAGCGAGGCTCCCTCCTTGGTGAGTTAGTGAATGTAGAGTACCCCTTCATTCCTACTGCTACTCTGACCCGGATTGGTAGCATTGATAGGGTCCTATCCATAGTCAAATAGAACAAATTGTATTCAAACAAATTACCGATGTTAAATTGTGACGGTTTTAGAGCAATACATGAAACTATTTTACGTGTGTGGAAAAAAGTGCCCAGGCTCGTTTTAGAATGTAATGAACAAAATGTTTTCACAAATAGTATATATACATATGAACCGGGCTTGACATTAAATAACATACATAACTAATCTGACTAATACATGGATATTAAACTTTATCTGAACATAACAAAAAACTTACAAGTAATTCAAGATCTTTGGATATTAAAAAAAAACAATAACTAATACCGTAAATCCTACATCAAGGTACCTTTAATGTTACATTGCGGGTCTTTAAAAAATTGTTACTTGATCTCAGATGAATTAAGAAATGGATAAAAATGTATTTAGTCTTGTTTCCCTATTTTACAAATCTAGGCCGGCCGTCCCAGTGAGTTTCTAAACTATTCCTCTTACATTAGGCGAAAATATTTTCATATTCTTAATGTCTCTGTCGAAGTCCCTATTAGAAACCTTTAACTAATCATAAACTTGCAAAATAGATTCGCTTTGTAGTTCTCCGAAATATTAACAGCTAAAACTTAAAACGCAAACATTATTATCACTAGTTAAAATTTAACTTCATTTGACAGTCAGCATCTCAATAATTCTGTTAGTGAAGTGGTAAGAGATCATCATATAACAAAATGAACGGTTTAGAGAGAATGGCTTCGAGCTGACGAAGAAAAGAAGCGGAAGGTACCCCGCAAAAACAATTACCGACGCCGACTACGCCGATGATATAGCGATACTGGCAAATGCACCCGACCAAGCCGAAACACTACTGCATAGTTTGGAACGAGCAGCTGCAGGTATAGGCCTCTATGTTAATGCACACAAAACGGAATATATGTGCTATAATCAAACGGGGGACATCTCCACTCTAGAAGGAACCCCTCTTAAACTAGTTGACAAATTCACTTACCTAGGAAGCAGCGTCGAATCAACCGAAAAGGACATCGAAACGAGTTTTAACGAAAGCATGGATAGCTATCAATAGGCTATTGATTATATGGAAATCAGACCTAACCGATAAAATGAAACGCAGTTTCTTCCAGGCAGCGGTCACATCGATACTGCTATATGGGTGCACTACATGGACGCTAACAAAACAGCTGGAGAAGAAGCTAGATGGCAATTACACAAGAATACTGCATGCAATCTTGAACAAGTCCTGGCGGCAACAACCCACAAGACACCAACTGTGCGGCCACCAGCCCCCTATCACGAAAACTATTCAAGTTAGACGAACCAGACATGCAGGACACTGCTGGAGAAGCAGGGACGAACTCATAAGAGATGTACTCTTGTGGACCCCCACACATGGCCGTGCAAAAGCAGGACGACCAGCACGAACATACATTCAGCAGCTATGTGAGGATACGGGATGTTGTCCTGAAGACCTACCTAGGGCGAAGAACGATAGGGAGGAGTGGCGAGAGACGGTCAGGGATATCTGTGCTACCAGCGCGACATGATGATGACGATGATTCAATTACTGAATATTAGAGATGGATAAAATATTCACATAATACTTATTTTACCTCATGTTGACCTTATTACTATAGTTAATGATTTTTATCATTAAATATTTTCGGACTATTGTCTTCGTCGTTATTTCCACAACGTTTCGGCCGATATATCCTCCGGCCTTCTTCAGGTGTTTGTCGAATTCGGGAACCTTCACGTCCTTTATTGAATCCACTGAGTTCACCTTTTCTGTTTCCGTTAGCCATCACCGGGTACAAGTGATAAGTATTCCTGTATTGTTACTCGCCTGCAGACAGGATTGAACCAGCAACCTCCAGATTATTGTCTCCTTAGGGAACCAATGCCTCCAACCGTTACGCCATGTATCCTGCTGGACAATTCAGAGTGAATTTTAGGGACTTATAAACTTAATGTTCTTATTTGACTAGAATTACTACTATGAACTATAGTTCATGAATTTAAAAAATTCAAACGTCAGATAAAACACACGTGATATATAGATCGATAGATATAGTTCACAGTAATTATTAAATATGGAATAGGAAAAGCAAAATGAGCTGTTTCCTTGCTAAACAGCTTCTGATTTTTTTTTTCTTGTAAAGTGAATAAAAACCGCACGACTTAACTTTTACCAGTGATTCATACATGAGTGATTTTTTTGAACCGAGTAATTTTGACGCGATTGATTTATACACACTGATCATCAGACGGAAGGCGGGAAAATTAATTACGCTAGGGTGCTCACATTCGCATCAACAACACGAAAAAGAAAAGTAAAAATAAAAACAGCAACCTCGGTAGTATGAAGCTAACTTTTAAGAAGCAACAATAGTGAAATATAACAATAGTTTGAGAAAAAAATGACAGAATCTGATTGTTTTGCATTAATTTATTTGAGTGCAATGTGGTCTTTTTTTTTCTTTTTACTTTTGGTTCCCACAGACGTCCTTTATTTGCCATCAGGTTTAATGAGAAGTTTTTTGATTGTCGTACTCTCTGCCGCAAGGAGAAATTATTTGAGACGTTTGTGCTACAGAATGTGAACAATATCCTCTATTTAATTAAATAAGTGGTTTGTTATTGGAAACATTTTATTATAGGAATGTCGGAAAATCGGTGTCAAGATTTAGGAAAAAAAATCCGAAAATGATCTTAAAATCGATTAGTTTAATTTTCTTAAACTCTAGCGTGCAGACTCGGGTGGAAAAATTGGTCTAATGAGTAGAGTGTTCGCCAATGATTCAGGAGACTGGTGTTCAATCCCAGGTCGAGTCATACCAAAGACTCAAAAATGGCACTTGATTCCGCCTTGCTTAAAACTCAGCATTATAAAGTAAGGAACAAGGATAAAGTGGCGCAAACCAGGGAATGGAGTAGCGCCCTCCCCTACACCTTGGTGTAGTATCTATTGAAAAGGGAGCCTTCGGGTGACATTCTACTAAGTTCACGAAGATTACTTTTATAATCTAAAGAAAGCGAAGGCTATTTGATATTTATTGATTTAAAGAATCAACTAGAAAACATAAATTATGCAATAGGACACATGGAATATACATGAGAAATAAATAAGAGTTTTAAAATAGGAAGTTAGTTTTAAAAAACCCTGTGTGACAACACACACACACACACACGCACACACATATGAATTATATATATATAATCACACACACGGGAAAAACTGTAAATAAATCCGACATTTTGAAAATCTATAGCGATAAAATACACGTCACTCGAGTGGATAATGTATTTCTAGAAATATTTGACAAATTTAAACGTTTCGGTTTTAAGACCTTCATCAAGGCTGTAATTTACACAGTCTAAAATATATTTTCATATATTTATGAATAACAAACACAAATATATCATACGTACTCATAATACTCTCTCTACCCACCGTTATATTTATAGATAGATAGGATGAATTGGCTATATACTCTTACTTTCAGAATGTCTTTTTAAAAGAAAAAATACATTCATTAATTTCGAAATTTACTCAAAAATAACTTGATTGATGTAATATGCATAGATCATAACATACACACACCCGTATATATATATATATATATATATATATATATATATAAATGAGCCAAATATTCCTTCAGGCTGAAAATGCGTTAACTCCACTTTCATGAATTAAAACCGGTAAATTTAAACACTTCACTGAAGAGACATATACACAGCTTAATACACTTACTCATAGACACGTACACAAGAACATTTTAAAATTCTAAATGCTTATTTAATCAAATACTGAAATAAATAAAATCAGTAGGCAAACACGTTAATTTCCTCACTTTCCCTGTGATCTCACACCTGACTGAAGATTTATAATGCGTCAATGTATTCTCCGTATTCAACAGTAAGAGAATAAAACTATCAGTGTAACTGATCGTCAGTCTGTAACTTTTGCATGTGCAACTGTGCGTATGTTTGTTAATCTGTTGCTACAATAGTTTCTTCTCAAAGCAAAGGCGCTTTAGGAACGATGCCGAAAAGATAGCATAGACAATTTATAAGGTGTAAATGACAAGCCAGCAGAGACGAGTAAATTGAAATCGACGTTAGTAATTCAAATATCTGGTCCACTCACAATGCAGATATTCATCAATCTTAGCTGATTACGAGAGAGAGAGAGAGAGAGAGAGAGAGAGAAGATTGTCATTGAACCATAATTTAGTTAAAGGAATAATGTTTCCCTTGAAAAGCAGTTTGGAAATCTTGTTTGGTTTTTGATTTTGTTTTACCTTAGTTTGGACACCGCATGCTATCTTAAATCATTTATTGTTTGCTTTTATCATATGAACAGCTGCTACTCATGCATATAGACAGCTTGCTTGGATTGGTGAGATTGCTAAGATATTTTTGATTGGAGAGATAAATATTCGAGATTATTTTCTGAATTTCATGTATTAAATAATGCACATGGCTAAACTCTGATTCTGCTATCTACGAACTTAGAAAAGAAATATATAGTAAAATTGACACAACATTTGCACAAATCTTTGAATTGTTTACCGCATTGTTTTTATTCATTTGGTAGCATCCAGTTCCTTTAAATGTGTACCAAAGTGGTTCTCAAATAATTCTACGCTTCAGCCAGATTGTAAATTTATCGTACACTTCACATACACACAGATTTTAAGAAAGAAATCTGAAATGTCTTTTCTAATTTAAAAAGAAGGGACCATGTGTTGCCACAGCCGATATATTCTTTCATGGGTGAGGGTTAAAACTTTTTGAACGGCCCTCGAACGTAGACTTCACTTAAATATTGAAAGTGATTTCAAAGAATTATTTAATTTTAGTTTTTTTAGTTGGTTCAGTTATCGCATATCAGTATTTGTAGGTTTTTAATGCCAAATCCATTTTAAAACCAATAATCAGTTTTAGTTCAAACAATTCAGTTTAGCATAAGTACACAGTTTCATTGTCAAAAACGTTTCCATTTCAAGCTATTCAGTTTAAACAAAAAGTTCTAATTCAAACAATTCCGTTTAGTATAAATACAGATTTTGTCCGCACACAGTTAAATGTCAAAACAGTTCCATTTTAAACAATTCAGTTTAACATTACTACCAGTTTAAAAATCAAAACAGTTCTATTTCAATCAATTAAATTAGGCATAGGTACACAGTTTGAACTAAGGAAAGGGCCCTATCTGCTGCTACCACTCCGGGCCAGAGTGGACCTTGAAGCGATAACAACGAAGGGGCACTCCGCATTCCCCAAAGCTCAAACATTACTGGAACCTCATAATCAGTTTGTTTAATGTCATAAAGACATGTTGGAGATCTTACCGCACTGCAGAAATGCGGTCGGTGTATTCTACAGCCCCAGCCGACTGGGCAATCATTTTTGGAAAGGTGTCTATATCTTCAATTCACCACCGTTTGTTTGAATAAATTACCTTTATATTTTGAACGGGTTGTTAATAAACGAAACTCAACTGGTAGACTACAAATTGGATTTTATTTGATGTACAATATCTGGAAATTGGTGCAAATGTTCCTGCCATCTTTTTTTTTTTTTTCAGTTATGATGGGTTTTATACATGGAAACTAACAAATTTAACCCTTGATGGACCACAATACTTTTTCTCCCCTCAGATCATTTTTCATTCAATCCAGGGGGTCAACATGGTCAACTTTTAGAAGTCCTTTTTTAATCTATACATTCTGACATACTGCATTGTTTAAATACTCACGTTTAATCATAATTTATTCTTTCAATTGTACACGAAATCATCTAGTCTTGTCTTTCTCACAATATCTTGATAACATCGAAACTTAAATCAAATTTTGAGATCTGCTGATAACTTATGTAATTTCCAGCAATGCGTATTTTTCGTCTTAAAAAAATTATATATTTACTAATAAACGGTAACTCTCATATGACTGTGTGAAGTCAACTCGGAATGGATTTGTAAAATTACCATTCATCATACGTTTTTAAACTATGAGCAAACAAATGACTTATGTTGAATTGTTTGTTAATTTAACTGTATATTAACAAATTGGTGATATTTAATTAAATTGTTGCTGATACAAAACAATACTTGGAACCATTTAACTTTGTTAATTCAAGCTAAATTGAATTTTTAGAAATAGAACTGTTTGATCATTGAACTGTGTCTGACAACAAAATGTGTAAACAAAATCATATATTTAATATATATGTACAAAAAGTATTTGGTATTAAATAACCTGCAATGGTTGATATGCCGTCAAATCAAAGCAAATTGTTAATTCGCAAAAGTATGAATCTTTAGGGAAATGAAAGAAAGCAAGATGTACTAAATTCATGAGCAAAAAATAACAGACAGATTCGATGTTATCCGAGAGAAAAGGAGCAAAAAGTTTTAAAGGATTCAGACTCACTCTAATGAGCGCGAAAAATGAGGAATGAAAGATTAGAAATAATGAAAGAGAGGTGTGAGGAGGAGAAATGCGTAAGATGTGGAAAGAGAATGAAGGCGAGAGAGAGGGGGAGGAGGAGGAAGAAGAAGAGAAAAAGTTATTGAGATAAGAGGAGAAGAAGGAGGAGGAAAAGAAGTATTAAAAAAGGAACAAACATTTTGAAAGATGTAGTTAGGCGAATATATTTTGAGACTTAAGTCTACCTGAGCAACATAGGGAAAAGAGACGGTTTAGAATGAGGAGAGGTATG
This sequence comes from Sepioteuthis lessoniana, assembly GCA_963585895.1. Classification (NCBI taxonomy): domain Eukaryota; kingdom Metazoa; phylum Mollusca; class Cephalopoda; order Myopsida; family Loliginidae; genus Sepioteuthis; species Sepioteuthis lessoniana. The sequence goes on along the minus strand of OY757912.1, from coordinate 27,263,191 downwards.
TAAGAATAAGAAGTAATAAGAGAAATGAAAAAGAATCGGAGAAAAAGAAAAGGAGAGGAAGAGGAGATAAAAAGGATTCATAGAGGAATTAATTTTATTTTAGGATGAGATGGAACTGTTGGGAGATTTGGAACAACATTAGCTGAGAGATACAGGGAGAGAGAAGGGAGAGTAGGAGGAATACGATAATGAGTCAATAAAATAAAGGGGTATATGTATTGTTAGGGTTAGATGTTTGATTTCTTAAATCAATTTAACATGGAGAGAGAGAGAGAGAGAGAGTGAATAGGGGGATTGGAAAAGAAAAAAAATAAAGAGAAAGGAGAAACAGAAAAAAATCACTCGATTGGAATTACATGAAATAATAGGATACAAGATTTGCTCTAATTTAGCAAGTGCTTCCTCAACATCTGTGATTGTGATGACCGGCTAAGTGATCAACAACGGAGAGTCATCTACGAGAACTTCTGTGGCTGGCGCAGGAATAGGGGATTTTTGAAAGGGGTCATGCAGGGAGTTAGTAACCAGGAAAGAACAAGCAAGTACCTAAATGTCATGGGTGTTAAAGCTATCGCACATTGTGTTTGGGGTATTACGATTTTTCAATCCCTTCATCGAATCAAAAATGTACCTTAACGTTTCCCTGTTTTTAAGACTGATCCAAGGAAAGGGGAAAATACTACAATGAAGTTAGTGGGGTTTTTACTTTTGAACATTTTTTTTTCCTTTCTTATGATCTCGTTAATGTAATTTCATCTCGTCTTTGATTCCCCAAACTTCATTAAAGCCTTGCAACAACACATTAAAATAATTTTAAGTAGCTGTGTTAGCACTATTGCACGGTTCCACTACATGGACTCAAATGAAAAGTTTGATGATACACGTGGATGGGAACTATACAAGGATGCTGCGTGCTATAGTGGAAAATTCCGCTTACCTCTCATCTCGTAAACTATCTAAATAAGATGAGTAAGACTTGTTGGACACTAATTTAGAAGTAAGGATGGTCTCATAGTAACTTTCAATTAACTTCGACATATGGACTCACGAGTGATGGCAGACGAGTAAAACATTCATTCCTCGTCTCTCTGTGTTCACTGTGTGCAATCTTGAGAACATGCTCAATTTGCCCAGTCTACCCAGGCTGTTGAATACACCGACATTCCATCTCTGCAGTGGGATAAGGATCGCTCCCCACCCAACGACAGTCCTACGTATGAAACTAAACAATTTGATGGTAAAGTTCCAGTTATACTAGGGCTGAATTGTCTAAAATGGAACTGTTTATGACTTTGAAATTGTAATTAAAATAAAGTGAATTGTTTGAAATAGAACTGTTTTGGCATTTAACTATGTGTAAACAAAAAAACTATACTATACTAAATTGAATTCACATGAAATAGAACACTTTTTTTACAATTATACTGTGTATTTATGCTGAACTGTTTATTTGTATAAAATGGATTTGGCATTAAATAAGCTACAAAGCTATATCTGTCATAAAACCCCAACAAAGGAACATATCAAATCCGATGGTTATATGCGACGAACAAAGAAAGGGAGTAGTCAATGGAACATCTGCTATAAGCAGGTTTTCATGATGTTATATATATATATATATATATATGTGTGTGTCATCTCAGTGAAATTTAAATGAGGTTGTAATAAGTGAAGTGTTGCGGGGCAACTTCAAAATAGTCAAATTTCATTTCGTCTAACAATTACTTGAAGGTTGGTTGGTTGCGTTTTATGGCATATCAACCTTTGTAGGTTATTCAACGCCAAATCCATTTTTATGCAAATAGTCAGTTATTTTTCAAACAATTCAGTTTAGTATGTGTACACAGTTTAATTGTCAATAAGTACAGTTTATGAAAATAGTTATATTTCAAACAATTCAGCTTTGCATAAACACGCAGTTTAAATGTAAGTACAGTATAATTGTTAAAAGCATTTCTTTTTCAAGCCATTCAATTTAGTTAAGCTGTTCTAATTCAGATATTTCAGTTCAGTATAAGTACAGATTGTGTTTACACACAGTTAAGTGTCAACATTATTCTATATTAAACAAATCAGTTTAGTGAAAGTAGAGTTTCAATGTCCCTTTCAAATAATTCAGTTTAGGATAAGCACGCAATTTAAATGTATGTACGGTTTAATTTTCTAAAACATTTCTATTTAAAGCTATTCAGTTTAATCAAACAATTCAGTTTAGTATAAGTATGCCGTTACTTCTATTTAACCCATAGATAGGGCCTAATCAGGTGTTACCACGCCGGGCCAGAGTGGACCTGGGAGCAATGGCAATGAAGAGGTGCTCCGAATTCACTAAAGCCCCAGCATCACTGGAACCTCAAGATCAGATTGTTTAGTGTCATACCAGGACAGTCATAGGGGGTCTTACCCCTCTGCAGAGGTGCAGTCGGTGTATTCTACAGCCCCAGCCGACTGGCCAACGATTACTTCAAGGTTCTGACTAATAATCTGGAGAATTCTAAGAACGCTTTTATCTCTTCAGTTATGGGTTTTATTGTATCACTGATGTTCTTCTATAAAAATGTCGTATGCATTAAATAATGCTCGTTAGTTGATATGCCATTAAATTAAAAATCCAAACCAATGAAATTTTTTTAAAATTGTAATTTTTTCACTGCTATTAACGAGTGCGTTAATAATTATAGGAAAAAAGAAACTTGACGTATAGAACAGACGGAATAAAAATAAAAAAGAAACAAAGGAACTAATGAAAGTAATAAGCATGTCCTTGATTCCTTTAAGCTGGGATTTATTTTCGGTAATCTCATTGAAATCTCTGGATTTACAGAGATAAACAAATGGAAAACTGGAACGATAATTGCTGGAATGTGTTCATAGATGATGAGTATTTCCTCTCCTCTTTCGTTAAGGGTGGGAAACTGTGTGTAGAATTCCCCACTGGTCGCCTTTCGGAAGAAGGCCAATTCAACTCAACCACCGTTAGAGAAAGATATAAACTGAACGCTGGCTGATTACAAATGATGCCAAGTGGAAACGCTGAACCAGGAAGATTAGAGATACGCTCGAATTAAGACGAAGAACTGTCCAACTTTTATCTAAATCATTGACGAGACTTGTAAATCTCCTTCTCAAGATAAGAGAAAGTAAATCGTGAGTCATCACCGAGTAACTATTAAGCTTACTACTTGCAGAGTCGTAAATCAGATGCAATGAGGCGCTCATTTGCACGGACAATGAGTAGAGGTATGAGAAATGTAGATAATGATGATCGATTTTTGAATTAATGTACGGACATTGATCCAGTATTTAAACACATACCGTATTCAGTAACTAAGAACAACAATTGTGGCCAGAATTATGACTCAAGTTTTAGCATTGCATTTTTTTTTCTCTCAAAGTTAAAAATGGATGCATACATATACTTTAAACAACTATTTTTATTTTAAACATTTTGTTAGTGGAACAATGCTCTGATTCGGGAGAAGAGTGCGATATATAATTCATAGTAACTCTCCACAACGGCAAAACAGATACCAGCAACCAGTAAAATTATTTTCTCTGATATATGATCCCTTTTTAACTTCATATCAACATACATTCCGTAACATGTAAATAACAAACATGAAAACTAACCCGTCAGCAAGGCTTAGGGTATGATGTGTGTTCTGCAGAGGGTTAAGACCCTCACAAAAATGGGTGTCCATTAAACTGCATCTGATGGTAAAACTCCTGTGCTGAAGATCTGACTTGTGTAGAGTACATTTCCATTGCCATTATTCTCAGTTTCCTCTCTGACCTGGAGTGTCTATACCTGTCAGAGCCCCACTGATAGATCAAATTACACGTATTAGATAGGAATACTTGATGCTAATAGATAAGTATATTGTTTTAATTAAGAATACTTACTTGAAGCTATAATTGTTTACTCATGGGTTGTATTTGTTAAATGAAGCCATATAACTACGTGAAAACAAATGATGATCCTAACATAAAAATATTTATTTTAGCCTATACGATCATTAATATTAGATAGCAATACTGAAACCGTATAACTGCTTACCAATTATTTGCATTTGGTAGGAATACTTCATATTATATAACTGTGAAAAATATCTGAGGAAACAACAGCACGAAAAATATTAGTATAGAATCAACGGGTTTCACCATAATTTAGAAATAAAATAATCCACATGGGGTCGACGTGACACTAGAGTTAGTCAATCAATCTAAAGAAACATTTGAAAAAAAGGAAAATTGTGAACGTACAATGGAGACGATTATCTAACCTCATGGCATAAAATAACTATAAACGATTTCCCATGCCGTTAAAATCAACCGATTCATTTTTCAGCTTCATTTTCTGTCCCATAAAAATGATGAGGACTGATTTTCTGATCTGTGTATTTGTGGGTTTTCATGGTATTTATTGATAAAGATTCTGTAAATTGTTAAACATTTTATACATTCGAAATAACCTGCCGTGATCGACGTTTTCCATGGTTATATGTATTTAACTGGGGTCCGTCACAAATTCAATCAGATCTGAATTTTTTAAGGCTTACGAAATGACAAATAGAATCACTTCAACTTCATTTTCGCGATTTTTCTTACTCATAAAAGGCAATCTTTTCTTTATCTTTCAGCTAAAATCTCTTAATCGCAATGAAATACACCTCCGTCGCATGATATGTACACGCGGAACCTATTCAAACGTGTGGGTGAGTGAAGCTAAAAATAAAACCCCTTCATCAAGACAGAGTGTTCAAGGTAAATGATGGGAAAATGCTCAGGTATTTATCATAGAGAATAATCATTTTACAGTGCGTCGGTTTTTACTTAGTTCTGAAATTTTATATATTCAATTATACAAGTCCTATATTTTCCACTCAGGAGAGTATATTTATAAATGCTTTACTTCATAATTATAAACATATTACTGAGGTAAGTGTGGACAAAATATACGATTTCCACCCACGGCATATCAAGCAAAACAAATATATCTTTGCACGCTTTGCTCTATCGCCATCGTTTGCATCTTTGTCCCCATTTTAAAAGCAATATATTTCAAATGAATTTGCGTCAATTAAACTAATCGTAGTTGAATTGTAACAAATATGTTTACACTAATACAAACTTCTTTCAAATTCCGTTAAAGTAAGCTGAATAAATCCCCTGCTTTGAAGCAATACTCCTCCAAATCAAGGGTATCGCAGGTATTATACTGAAATGTATCAAGCGGCGAGGATCAACTTACGTAATTTGTGAAAATGTGGAGTACGCCCTGATCGCCATTAATCCAAAGTTCATTTTGACCCGGAGCGGAAATAACAATTAGGGTGTCCTCCCTGCGTTAAAAATGTTCGGTTTGGAGATTATTCTTATTCGATAAAAAATAGAAGAAAAAAAAACAGGAACACAATATTTCATTGGCCTATCGGCTGCATCTCTACAATACACCGACTGCATCTCTGCAGAGGAGTAAGAACTCCCCAACGAGTGTTCTGCACTCTGTTTATACTAAACTGAACTGCTTGAAATTGAACTGTTTAAAATAGAAATGTTTTGACATTTAACTGTGATCAAACAGAACCTATACTAATACTAAACTGGATTGTTTTAATTTTAACTGTTTAACATAGTGAATAGCTTGAAATAGAAATATTTATGACAATTAAACTGTGTATTTATGCTAAATTGAATTGTTAGAAATAAAGGTTAGTAAATTTGGCGACCAGAGTCGAGGGTGACCCGAAGGCTCCCTTTTCGATAGCTACTAAACCAAAGTGTAGGGTAGGAGGCTAATTCTTTCACTGGATTTTTCCATTTTACACTTGATCCGTACTGAGTGTTAAACAAGGAGGCATCAAGTTGCATTTTGAAGTCTTTGATATGACTCGACCGGGGGTTGAAACCAGGTCTCTCGGGCCAATGACGAACACTATCATGCCAATAGAAAGTGGGTTTTTATAGAGAAACAAAGTCAATCGACACTATAGCGTTTCGATTCTGCACAATGTTTCTAATATCAGGTGACGTATTTTATAGAAACAAACGCTGATTCATTGATCAAACGGCCAATTTTTCTTGTCATAAACAGCCAACTTTTCCATATTTTTATATATTTTTACACTTTTTATACATCCATCTACACTTAACAACACTAATAAAACCCCTCACAGACCTGATGATGTACGTTATTTTTTGGTGGTCGTTAGAAATATAGCACTTTATTTGTTTAAAGATGGATTCGCTATTGAATAATATACAAATATGGATATGACATAAAAAGAAACAACCAAAATTTTAAATGTGAACATGTCAAGTCCGTGATTCGCTAATTTCTCTTTTACAAAATGAAAATAGACGGTTTCACATGTCTTTAAAAATCAATCAGTTTATATAAGATGAGCTAACTTGACGCCTTCCTTCTCGATTACGTCAACCAAACGATATCCATTTGTGTTGCTATCTCTGTGATTACGATCTCTTGGACCTTTAAAAAATATTTCCGAATCCCATATATTAAAACACTCGGAGTTGCATTGTAATGCGTATACTGTCACAATATCAATGACACTGAAATCTTATTCATATTCTAGGGAAATGCATCAACTCATATCTTACCAACCGCTAGATATTTAAGTAGAAATTCATGTTGCAGTGGGCCAAAATTGTGTGTGATAAAGCACCTCAGCCTCTCCCAAAAATTCCCCCCTCAATGATTATAGTTTTGCCCCGAGTCATTTTGGATGAAAACTGAAAACATATATCAAATATATTTCTTACTAAATAAGACACACACGCTCATACGTACAATATATATATATATATATATATATATATATATATATATATATATATATATATATATATATAAGGTTGCTACCTTAATCGAGGGTGATTCGAATGCTCCATTTTCAATAGCTTCTAAACCGAGATTTTGGGGAGGGTGCTCTGGATTTCTCCACTCTTCCCTTGATCCTAACTTTTTAATGCTGAGTTCAAGTTCCAATTTTTGAGTCTTTACTATGACTCGAGTTTGGATTGAACTCCAGTCTCCCGGACCATTGGCCAACATTCTACTCATTAGGCAAATGACAATGAGATTGACTCTTTAACGCTTCGGAATTTTAAACTTAAACTGAAGAAATGGGTTGAGCAGAGACATTTCATCAATAAAGTGAAGTTAAGATTTCGTCTGGACTATTCGGAGCGAATTGAATATTTTTTTATGATTGCTTTTTGACCGAAATGTTTTTACATCAACACTGGATTAGCTATATGCAGCATTGTCTAGACTCACCAGACACAGCTCCATACGACTTACATTCTAAGTTCTACTACTTATAATTAACTTTCCTTTTCTGATATATATATATATATATATATATATATATATATATATATATATGAAGAAAAATTGACAACAAGTAATCCAAATAGAAAGTAGGGATTTATAGAGAAACAAAGTCAGTCGACACTATAGCGTTTCGGTTCTGCTGAACCATCATTCAGGTCTGTGAGAGGTTTTATTAATGTTGATAAGTGTAGATGGATGTATAAAAAGTGTAAAAATATATAAAAATATGGAAAAGTTGTACTACAAGAAAAGTTGGCTTTTTATGACAAGAAAAATTGGCCGTTTGATCAATGAATCAGCGTTTGTTTCTATAAAATACGTCACCTGATATTAGAAACATTGTGCAGAATCGAAACGCTATAGTGTCGATTGACTTTGTTTCTCTATAAATCCCCACTTTCTATTTGGATTACTTGTTGTCAATTTTTCTTCACAAATTGTTGGATTACTATCCATTATTTTCTTCCATATATATGTTATTATTAGTAGCAATCTATTACAGCAGAAAGTTTGGAAAAAGTGTAAGATTTCAACCTACGATTATGAAAGAAAACAATCTGGCTGCGTTTTCCCCAATCACAATATCTGCCTCCTATATTGCCTTCTAGCAAAATGTAATATTCATCAAGATAATGGAAAACTTGTTTTGAACGAGCACACATATCGTGAGTACTCTTAAATCTTAGAATATAATTTGGGTACTAAAAATTTTTCTGAAAATAAACTTTGTAGATATTTAATTTTCTCAGCGGCTTTTTGAAGATTTAAATGAATGTCACAATGATGAAATAAGTAAGTGCGTGTAAAGGAAGACGTGTGCGATAAACAGTAAAAGAGCGTAAGTGTATTCCTAAAAGAATTAAAATTACAATCAAAATTAATCCATTTTCAGAGATTTCTTAATATGCCAACTGACACGGAAAAATCTTCCGAGGTTTCACCTTAACAGATCATCAGGACGATTTTGACTAAAACTATATTTCATTGATCAAAAGACCGCTAGAAAGAAAAAAAATAGCATCAGAAAGGGAATTTCAAGAACAATCCAGCTTGTAGACTAATTAATCCTCGCAAAACGCGAATGCGAAGAAGTCATTTTGGAAGATAAATGGTCCATTCTTAAATATAAGACAATGGTAGAATACTAGAGACAATATCTTATGGTTTACGGATTGTGATAAAAATGATAAATGCTCCTTAATTCGATAAGATATTATGGTGATTTTACCCATTCATTACGGAAAAGGCCACAGACGAAACGAAGGAGTATATAGTGATATTAGAGGATAAGATAAATATTATTAAGCCTTGTCGTAAATCAATATTGTGTCATGATAAGGAATAGCGTATTAAAGAGGATGTTTTTAGTGATACATACACACACACACACCCACACACATATACATATTGGATTGCTCTACTTAAAGCTTGATATGTACATTTGTGCGCGGAGTTTTAAGGAAATGGGTATCACGTACATATTCTTGTGTCTTTGCTAAGACTCGACCTGGCATTATATATATATATATATATATATATATATATATATATATATATATATATATATATATATACATGCATACTCTTAGACACAGATAAACCTATACACTTCTCAGTCCAGTTGGTTTGGGTTTATACATATTTACCCAACCCATCCGCTCGAGCAGGATTTGCCACAAGGTCCATTTTTAAGCATAGTTTAACAGGTTTGAATTCAAAGTTTTCCTTCTCTTAGACTAGTTGCCGCACCAAGGCTGAAGAACTTAGTCTGCTCTACTATTTACCCATAGCAAGAGGGAGAATAATTGGATTCATACCTTTCCCAAGGGGTATTAGAGCTATGCGAAATGCAATCAGTCACGTCCAGGATTTTGAACTAGTGTCGCCGTGTCCATTTCCAACGACGATAACCATTACACCATGATTTTGGTTTATAACACTCCGTTTTCCTCTCTGTAATGTTGTATGTCTCCCCCTACAACATGAGTACTTGATATGATACTTAGTTATCTGATGGGAAGTGAGGAGTACCCCTTCATTGCTATTGCTCCCGAATTCACTTTGCCCTATTTAGTGGCTGCTCCTATTAACGTTCCCTCCGCAGGTCAACTACTATTGTTTATCATTTGAATTATATTTAACAAAATGTGTCATGTATAATTGAATTTTTAGAATCGTGTGGAAACAGATGAAAGATGTAAAATATGGATTAATAGTGATACATTGCAATACTTACAACCATTTATCTGTGAGGAATATTGAATAGAATTATTAGTGTTTTAGTTGGAATACTTGAAAAAAATTAACTGAGTGCCAAAATTAAACTATTAAAATTTTATACGAATACTTGAAAGCATTAACCATGTGCAAATGAATTTGATATGTTTGTGTAGTTCAAATGTTTAAAATGTATGCAAAATATAAATATAATATATAACAATACTTGGAACCAATTTACTGTGCGCAAATGAATGAATAGTGTCGTATAGTGTTTTGATGTTAAATTGCAATATTTGTAACGACTTGCCTAAAAACAACAGATTAATGTAAAACAGAATTATTAGAGTTTGAAATCAATATTTTAAAACATTTAACGCAGTAGAAAATTAGCAATACCTAACTGAGTGTAAATATATATCTTGTAACTCTTTTAAAAAAAAATTAATTACCTACATGCTATTCGCTTACAAATCATATATATATATATATATATATATATATATATATATATATATATATATATATATAAGCATTTGAATATCAACAAACACATAACTGATGTTAAATTAAACTGCTTATGTTAGGTAGCAAAACTTGAAACCATTTACTGAGATCAAGTTGATTTAAGAAATAAAACTACGAAATTTGCTTACGATTCATAGATATACACGTACACACATTTATACACGCTATAATGGCTTGGCATTAAATTACCTACAAGGCGTTATATGCTATAAGACCCAAAATAACACACACACACACATACACATATATAGTTTACATATACATAGACACTTACGTATATGCCATATATATATATATATATATATATATATATATATATATGGAGAAAAAGTTTGACGGCAATTACACAAGTATCCTACGAACAATATTGAACAGGTCCTGGATTCAACACTCCATGAAACTGCAGCTTACGGCCATCAACCACGCATCGCGAAAACTATCAATCTTAGACAAACCAGACATGTGGGACATTGCTGGAGAAGTAACGATAAATTCATAAGTGATATACTCATGTGGACCCCTTCACTTAGACAAGCAAATGCAGGACGACCAACTACAACCGATATACAACAGCTGTGAGCACATTCAGGATATAGCCTTGAAGACCTCGCGGGAGTGATGGAGGATAGAGACAGGTGGCGAGAAAGAGAGTCAGGGAAACCCATGCTGGCAGCATGAAATGATATATATATATATATATATATACGTTCAGTCCCGTTGTTGTTTGGTTGGATACGCCGACGTTTTCAATGTACGGTGGTATGAACCCTACTGCTATACTTCTATATGTTACACAACCATCTGATAATGAGTTTCCTGTGTAGGAGTTTTGAAAAATGTGGGATACTCTTTCATTGTCATTTTAGTGCCTCTTTTTTAGGGTTCTATATCTTGGTCAGCCTAAATATTTAATCATTTTCTTGACTTTCAAATATTTAACCACATGACTTAAGTTAAATAGAATTACTAATATTACACATCGATGCTAAGAACCATTTAACTGTGCGCAAATCGTTAAATTCTTTGCAACTGAATTGTTAGTGTTAAATCGAAGTACTTCTTACCATTCAACTCTACGCAGAATCCTGCGATTTGGTTCCTCATTTTAAAAAAATAGCTACAAACTATTCAGTTTGAAATCACACACACATTATATATATATATATATATATATATATATATATATATATATATATATACTTGTTTGAAAAGTATTCGTAATAAAATCACCAACACACATGCATGTGTGTGTGTGTGTTATCGCTAATGTGTGCATAATACATATCAAAATCAAATGTCTATGTAACAAAGAAATAAGGTTTGGTTTGGTTTGGTTTGATTTATTTGTTTAATGGCATATCAACTCTTTGTAGGTTATTTAATGCCAATGCCATTCTCCCAGAAGAACAGCAGTGGTACTACTTAACCCAGAGCTTGGAGGATTAGGGGGTTCCTACCTTTCCCAAGGGTATTTGCCCCAAAGTGAACATAATAGCGCGACTGGAGTACGAACTCGCTTTCTACTATTCCGCAGTCCATCGCTTTAACCATTACACCCCCAACAAGCAAAATTAAATGAACCTCTCACAAGTTTCTTCAGGAAGATTAATACAACATTAAATTAAACATTATCAGATGATGAAAGAAAATACAAAGATACAGCTGAATGCAATAAGATCAAAGATTATTTATTTATTTATTGTAAAGGAAAGATATTTTTCAAATCTACTAAGATGCGGATTTGTCACGAAACTCCGAACCAAATCAATGGAAATTTGCATAGGATCTGGTGGTCATAAAAATATATAAGAAGCGACATTGGTGATTTGGCGTTTTTGAGTTGTGTTATAAAAAATGGTCAAAGATATGGTGGCCTTGTTTGGGAATATATGATGGTATTTCTGACGATATCTTGAAATTACACCCACATTGACTGACAAGAAATGTTTTAGTTTCAGTGTATTTCAAAGAAATTATGGATATGTATCTATTGGCCAAGTGGGTACGGTGTTCGCCAATGGCTCAGGAGACCGGAGATCAAACACAGGTCGAGACATATGAAAGAGTCGAAAAACACTTAGCATTGTAAGGTACGTATCAAGGATAAGAGGAGCAAGCCCAAGAAAGCAGTTGCACCCTCCTTTCAACTCGGTGTAGTAGCCATTTAAAAGAGCTTCTTCGGGTCGCCCTCGACTACGGTCGCCAACTTTATACACAGTAAAGTTTTGGATGAAAATACATACACACATGTATAAGAAAATATTTTTGAATGTTTAACCCAGAGTGTTGATTAGTGCCAAGTAAGGAACTGCAGAATGAATATTTTGACAAATACGTATGATTTATACCTGAATGTCCATTGTCTTTTTGGTAATGTTTTTGAAATTTTCAGCTCTGTTCAATTTTTTTTTAATGTGAAATATATACAAATATAAATAATTAAATATTTCAAGATGGAGGATTTATTAACACACCATTTCTAATGTAAGCCCAATTCCGTTTTATGCGTGCACTCAGAATAATACCACACACACACACACACACACACACACACACACACACACACATATATATATATATATATAGCCTCTTCTTTGAAGGCTCTTCAAATGAATAAAGCTTATGGTAGCCGTTAAGCGGATATATGTAAACAAAAACTAATGTGATACATAAGCGATTAAATTTACTTCGCTTGCGCTGGTTTCCTCGTGGCTGATTGGTAGAATCTTGGATTGGCGTTTGAGTCAACCGGGTTTCGATCCCAGCTTCGGGAATCAATCCTGTCTAGCCACACTGAAGAGTTCTCATAAAACGAAACAGGTCTGTCTGTGGATGACAATATATATATGTGTGTGCGTGCGCATGATAAAACTATCTAATGAACGCTCAAAAATTGTTCTGATAGTTGGTTATAGAAGCTCTTGGAATAGTACACTTGCCTTTTCTTTGTCTACTGACTGCTAAATGGAAGAATGTAGTAAGGTCTATATTTACCCAACCCCTCCACTCGGTCAGGATATGACACAAGGTCAATTTTTAAGCGGAGTTAAACAGGTTGGAATTCAGAGTTTTCCTTCTCCTAGACTAGTTGCCTCACTAAGGCTGAAGGACCTAATCTGTCCTACTATTTACCCATAGCTGGAGGGAGAATAATTGGATTCATACCTTTCCCAAGAGTATTAGTGCTATGTGAAATGCAATTAGCCTGGTTCAAGATTTGAACTCGTATCACCGTGTCCATTTCCTACGACGATAACCATTACACCACAGGCACCTCCTCATAATGTAATAAGGTCTTTGTCCATTGGACAAAGACGTTACTACATTCAATTCGAGTTTAATTTTCCAAATCGCTACGTGTATCTGTACTTCTTATGCATCGATTGCGTTTGTAAGCAATTGCTCTTGTTTATGTGTATGTTTGTATATTAATAATCATGAATAAGAACATTTTTTTCCTAAGAATTTTAAACAAGATAATTTTCTCAAAATATTTACCATGAACAACATTTTTGGCATATGATTTTTTAATAAATATTGGAACCTGAATGTGTCTGTGTGTACTTTTGTTAAATACATCTGAAATATGAATATATTTGGCACAGTTTTATAAACATCTCCACGTAAAAACAATTTACTTAATTGAAAAAGAAATCTTTGTGCTATTCTTGGCCTGCTGAATCGGCAACGAGTATACTTGAAAAGGGAAATTCACAGTAATGCTTTTTCCAAGAGAATCTACGAAAACAAACTAAGATTCTTCTCATTTTTTCTTTATTTGCTTTTCAATTCTTAGTAGGCAATATTCAGTCATGAATTTTAAAATAGTTTATTTCATCATACAGATATACACTGAGGTTAGGATTGTTTCGTAAAAAGGAAAAAAAGAAGGATAAAAAGAGTTTCATATTACAGTTTTCCAAGACGCCTATCTTTTTTTTTCTGCGATGATAATCTACACCCAAAAATATTTTGTTTAGAGATGGAAAATAATAAGTGACTCTTTAGAGTTATTAAGCAGTTTACAATTTGCTTTTGATAAACGATTTGTTTATATTTTGATCAAGGAAAACTAGTTGTGAAACATGTCAATCCTATTACTTAAGCTGTCCTTACTTATACATGTACCAGGATCATTAAATAAATTTCCAGACTTTTTTCGTATGGACACTTTTATTGATAGTATACACATGAAACTCTAGTCCCCTTCGATGTGATCTCCTCCGGCTGCAATGCACTTGTTGTACCGTTCTAATGACTCCTGGAATACCCCATGGAAGTCCTCTTGTGTGAGCGTGTCAATAAACTTCGTCACTGCCTCTTTCATCTCCTTTTCTCAGTTTCTGAGCTTAGGGAATAACCATAAGTCACAGGGAGCAAGGTATGGACTATAGGGAGGGTGAGGAACTGTCTTGACACCCACCTTGGTCAAATAGTCTGTGACAAGGATGGAGTTGTGGACGGGTGCATTGTCCTGGTGGAAATGCCACTGACCCGATTTGAAGAGTGCTGGCATCTTCTAACCGTATCTCTTCCTAAACTCTCTTAAAACCTCAACATAGTAACCCTAAGCCTAAACCTTTGGCCAATCAACTCTGATGTATTGACTTCCTTACTCCTCCCACACCTCTCATTATCCCACCCAGATTCCCTGCCTTCCTTGAATCTCTTATGCACTCAGAAACTGATGCTCGATTCATGCAAGATGGTCCAAAAGTAGTCTGAAGCATTCAATACGTTTCTGTGGCATTTTTCCAAAGTTTGAAACAGAATTTTAATGCATATTGATCTTCTAAAATGTCTTCACGTCCAGATTGCATTTTTTAAATTCACCAGATGTTACAATCAATCAAATTCCTGCTATAACTGTTCATTAGAACCTAAAATCTTAAACATTGGTCAGTCATCTCATAAGATGTATAGCAATAACATACTGAATTTACACCAATTTTAAATGCCTATACAAAAGCAGTCTGGAAACTTATTTAATGCCCCACGTATGTAAACATGAATCTACATATGTTTCCTACCAAGTTCATCCATCCACGCACTTGTTACATAAAGTCAAATTGGTATTTTGTTGCAATTTCCACGCCAACGCATAGATATAACTCCTGTTTGTCGCGTTAATTTGATATTCATCCATATATTGATGTGCAGGCCACTAGACATTGGTATTTCTATAAGTACGCGCCAATATTTGTAATCAATACACACATATTAGACAATATTAATTGTAAAAGAAGATGTGGCGGAACCTTTTTCGACAATATAAACACATCAATATATCTAATACTAAATGCTTTCTGCTGTTTAAGCTGGCACATTTGAAAGCATGTACCAGATTTTAGAAATACAAAACCCTGAAATTTTTTTTTTATTTTATGTCACTGGCTTCGTTAGTATGTTTTAATACACAAACATCATAAAGCATATACCTGCACAGATGGGCTGAATTAGTAATTTGCCTCTTGAGTTGTCGCAAAAATGATGATGCTGATTGGATCAAACATTTCTGTGACAGTGTGTTTGAGTCGATTTCTTCGTAATACCCCACTATAAAATGGCCTTATGTCAAACCCAGTCAGATGAGAGGTTGAATGAATATCAAACACTTTGAAAAATGAATGAGTTCAAAAATGAAAAAAAGCTTATAAGGTTTACACATGTTGTCCTCAAGATTACAGCAAAAAGTATAGTGGGGGGGTGTCCTCGTGGTGTAATCGTTAAAGCAGTGGACCGCGGAATCGTAGTACGCGAGTTCGTACTCCAGTCACGCTATTACATTCACTTTCGGGAAAATAACATTGGGAAAGGTATGAACCCCCTTATCCTCCCAGCTATGGGTTAAATAGCACCACTACTGTTCTTCTAGGAGAATGGCTTTGGCATTAAATAACCTACAAAGAGTTGATATGCCATGAAACCAAACCAAAAAGTATAGTCAAAAGGTGAGCTAGAATTTTTTTTAAATCGAGTTATATGCTTGTATCTAAATTTAGTTTTGACAGAATTAGATACAATGAAAACAAAAAATTTAATAAATCCTCTATAAGCAAAGAATTGTTAAAAATAGCAATGGAATAGAGAGTTACACACCGAGTGATGCCATGGTATGGTATTTTGACAAGTTAGCACTCACTCCTGCTACAGTTTAAGTTAAGTGATTTTCTACTTTCTAAAGGTACTTTTTACGAAGTCAATATAAGAATCACCATCCAATAACCGCATATACAGGGCGTCTCAAAATAGATGCAACCCATGAATATGATAATTGTTTATTACTGCGACAAGTGCAATGGCAGTCATTTGGAACACGTCCTGTAAAAATGTATCCGATGAGCTAGACATGTTTTATTTTTTTTTCATTGTTATTATATCAGCATCCAGAATATGTAATCTTTTTTTTAATTTTTTGTTTCTAGTTTCTTGTCTCAGAATTAAATTATTATCAAAACAATGGGTTGTATCTATTTGGAGACATTTTTGAATGATGTTATTTTCAAATAGGTAATGACGAAAAATATCTTTCCTCTCCTGTCCAACGCCTTGTGATCAACGATTAATAGTCGTTATCGTGCAATATTTTCAAATCTGAAACAAAATAGAACACATTTGAAGTGTTATTAGCAGTCTCTTGGGTTTCATATGTATTGAGACACATATATAATACCATGTTCAGTGGAAACGGAAAGCTTGTTTCATAATGAACAATCGAACGTTTGTTGAGAGAAGTGCATGCCACTGATTGGTATATGATATAAGAATCGAATATATTAATAGTATTTTATGTTTGCATGGGTTTTATGGCATATCAATATTTGTAGGTTATCTAATGCCAAATCCATTTTTATACAAATAAACAGTTCTATTTCAAACAATTCAGTTTAGCATAAATGCGCAGTTTAATTGTCAAAAACATTTCATTGTCAAGCTCTTCAGTTTAGTCAAACAGTTCTAATACTAGCATATTAGTATAAGTATAGTTTTTGTAAACACTCAATAAATAACAAAACATTTCTATTTGGAACAATTCAGCTTAGAGTAGTAGAGTTTATAGTCAAAACTTATATTTCAATTAATTCATTTTAGCTTAACTACGCATTTTAGTTGTATTTGACTCATAGAGAAGGCCCTATCAGGTGATACCATTACGGACCAGAATGGAGCTGGGAGCGATGGCAATGAAGGGGTGTTCCGCATTCCCAGGAGCTCCTGCATCGCTGCAACCTCACAATCGGATTGTTTAGTGTCACATCTAGGACAAAGCAGCTCTATTTATTGTAATTCAATTCAGCATAACTACGCAGTTTAAATATAAAAATTGAATTGTTTAAAAAAACAATTCAATTTTGCATAAATACGCATTTTAAATGCAAATAACAGTAAACTCTCGAAACCACGGTCCATAGATAGGGCCCAATAAGGTTGCTTCCACTCCTAGAGAGTGGACCGTGGAATGATGGCAATGAAGCGGTACTCAGCATTCCCCAAAGCTCCAGAATTTCTGGAACCTCACCATCAGATTGTTTAGTGTCGTATCTAGGACACTCGTTGCGGGAGGCATGGGTATGTACGACTCTGCAGGGGATGCAGTCGGTTTATTCCGACTGGACAATAGAATTTTAAAAAAAATCAAAGTCCTTTGAATCCTTTGAAATAAACTTAACTCAATATTCCAACATAGTTTCTTTGGAAACTTGTTCTCATAGTAAATTGTAAAATTTTAGGCGAGTGAAGATAAAATGCAAATAGATATGCTTTCTTTAAAAAAAAAAGCCGCAGTTCGAAAAAGGATGACTTGACAAATGTCAAAATCTCGTCTGCTTGTCCAAGTTTAACAAGATATGCTTGATCTAGTACCTCTGACAGAAAAAGTACAAAAACATGAACTTACTGACAGACACAGATGCCAGACAAACAACGGGGAGGTCGGGGTTGGGTATACTTAATGAAAGCCGATAGATTTCTCGATTTATTTTGATGGCTGTTGTACAAGGAGGAAAGCGTTTGCATTCTCACGGAGAGTGAGAAAGGATTGAAAGATACATTAAGATCCAGAGTAAAGAAGCTACCCCACTCATTGAGCCCGTTATTCATTTCCACCAACATAGACGGCTGCGGAAACTGAACAGAGAACATTCAGTGTCAGGGGTCCTAACACTTTAGCCGAGTGTGTCTTGTTTGATGTTTTTTACTGCCTCATCCAACGATTAGCCAAAGCAATCATCAGTGACTACACCGACAAAATATTTCGTTCATCGTAAACACCTACTCATAGTTAGAGAAAAGTGACCAAAATGAATGAAGAAGATTCTAGCCTATTCAAATATTATATCTTTGTCGCCATTACTCAAAACTGATTTTGTGATAGTAGTGAGTATATCTTTTAAAATTTGATTTCGGAAATCATCATACAAACTCAGCATTTTTTTATTTGTATGTTTATCGTAAGAATTCATCTATATTCTACTAAATAAGTTTTATTATCAGCTACTGGAATCTTTACAATTAACCTAATTCTTTAAGAAAAACAAATGGTGAAATCTTGCCTTTTCGAATGACCTAGATGTAATTTTGTTTAGACTCGATTGTTTGGCTGAGTGGCATAGAACTGATTATTTTTTCCGCCGAGTGGAATATTAATCAATAGACAAGTGGTCTTACACGAAACTGTTGAATAGAGAAAATTTTCATGAGCTTAATTGAATTACAAGAAAAAATTGTGCTGAACAGGAGTTAATATCATATTTACTAAAACTCGCTTAAAGGTTGCCAATGGCGGTGAGTTATTTTGACGCCAGATCGTCGGGGTATTTATAGAACAAGTTATACTTACTTGTTTAAAACTTGCAGTACCGAGGGAATTTTCAGTTAGAGGAGCCGAAGAATGATTTCATGAATGTAGCTTCTTTCATTAAAGCCTTGGCGTAACAGTCATAGGAGCAAAAGGTGGAGTCGGTTACCATTCCCCCTTTATTATCCCGTCCCTTCAAAGTCTTTCCCAAGCCCTTAGAATCAACCAAGCGCACTATTATGAATCCATTGCAAGATACCACCCAGAAATGGTATCATCATCACTATTATCATTATTAAGTTGTCATTTTGAGTGTAAACTATATCATATCCTAATGTAATATATTCAGGGACAACTGGGTTAAAAATGGAAATGTATCAGCAGCAAATCGGCAACGGATTTTGAGTGGCTGGAAGAAACTAATAAACAATACCGTTAGAGTGGACGCGCTGGAGAAAACAGGAAAAGAGAGACAATTTTAGTACGAGACATGACGATGTAAAGACAACTGTCAACAACAATTGTCACGACGATGTGAAGAGGGCCGGAAATTACGGCAGCCCTTTTGGGTGAGCTCCGTGAAGGGGCCGCATACACCAAACGTGAAGCTGTGAAGAAGGAACCACCGAGCAAACACAAATGAGAACTTCAACAGAAAATAAGAAAAATAAGTCAAGTCCTTTGTCTGATCTCTCTTTCTCTTTTCACAAGGTTTTATTTCTCTCTGTCTACCTAAAGTTGTCATTTTTAATACGCCGTTTATCTCTTTTCGACCCAACTAAAAGGTAGCAATTAAACTTTCTTAATAACAAAAAAGACTGGGTTTTAGTGTGTTAATCACTTCTTTTCGTCACAGTGGAGGATACCACGACACTCGACTGATACTTAAGGAAGAGTGCTACACGCATTGACACGTTAGAGATTGGGGGTAGAAATATCTATATGCAGTAGTAGTAGTTGTACAAAGGTCCTTTTGAGAACCGTAGCATTACTAACCTTTATTTGTGCCGTGTAACGTTACACCAATTTAGCTTTTCCAATAATCTTGCTACGGTGTATATATATGTATATATACACACTGATACGCATAAATATATATACACAAATATATACTTACTCACACAGACACATATGCACATACACTAATATAAATGCATACTCACATATATGGAAGCACACACATATATACGTAATTTATTCTGTGTTTCAGTCATTACATCCCAGCAGAAAGATGTTTATTATTACAAAAATTATATTTTATTTTCTTATCTAAGTTCTTACCACTAAATTGAATTTTATACAGAGAAAGTTTTCGCTATATCATATGTTATAAATCATCCAACAAATGTTCAATAAATGTTTATGCGCATGTGCAGACAATGAAGAACATGTAAGATGGTTGTTAAATCTTGGAGACTGTAACCAATTTAGCTATAATTATTTTGTCTTAAGAGAAGAACTCCGAAATTCGATAAACGACTAAATCACATTGATAGAAGACTAATTTTACATTACATTGTTTCAACTACGAGAACGAATGAATCAAACGTAGCCAAGCTTTTAATTTCTATCCGATCTTTAAACAATAAGATTTACTGCACAATTTTATAAGTATAAGTTTCCAAACACAAATATACATGGTATGATTGACGGGAAAGTGGGGTAAGCAAGCTTATATCACTTAACATAAATATTTAATTACATCTTTTATAGATATCCTACTTATTTATCGTGAACAAAATTCGTAAATGTAGAAAAAAAAATGCTGCTGCTATATATTCACCAGTCTTACTAAAGAATAAATATTCTTTACTTCACTTTGGTAACTAGTGTGACGGGGAAATTGATTAAAATCCCTAAATGGGACTTTATTTTCGCACGTGTGAAGACGGGGCAGGTTGGCACTTGATCCCCTACAGAAATAAGTCCTGTTCAGAGTTCTTTTCTCAGGCAGATAAGAACTGGCATATTACGTGAGGGAACAATTTAGGGCCAGACTGGCCACCGCTGGCAAAGGGGTCCAAAATTTCACACTATCACACACCCACCAGGCCACTAAACTTCTTTCCCTTAGATAATTGAAGAATACGGGCCTATAGGTCTTAGTTGTAATAATATTAATATTGCTACCGTCGGCAACTCCGGTTTCCCGTGTGATACTTTAGGAATTAAGAGGACAGTTCTAAGCAAGATAATGTAAGGCGAATAGAAGCTGAAAGGAAAGCATGGAATAATAACATAGACCACATGGTAAAATGAAAATACATAGGTTCTTTACTACGGTTATATATATATATATACGTTCAAAATGTCAAAGATATATAATAGGATAGTCCATGAATATAAATGTCTTTTCTTGGCTTTTATCCTTTTCCAAATTGAGAGAGAGAGTGGTAACAAAATTTGGGTGTAACGGAAAAATGTCCTAAAGTTACTTATCTTATTTTTTTGACGGGGTTCCACTGGAGAATTTCTCTTCTTTCACGGGCTAATAGACTTGGTACTGTTTTTAATGCTGGCTTGTAGGATTTTGGAGTCCCTCGTGTCTCAGTCTTTTTGTCTTTAGCCCGGAGTAACATGGCTATCGTCCGTCTACCACGAGCGTTGCCCAAAACTACCTTTTTTTTGTATTTACTTCCGTTGAGGGGAAGGGAACCCCACTTCCGTTTGGGGTCCCCCCCACCAATCATTTGGCTTCATTTTCTCTTTCCCCTTCCGATGTCCGGCGACCCAAGGTCACTTAAGTGCGAACATCTGTGTGACCCACATTCATTTCTAACGGTCACTTTTTGACTGCTAGATAATTTTAGTTCAACGGGGGGAGAGTATCATTCCCACCTCCTCGTCTCCGTGAGCCATCACGTGACACCTCCTCGCTTAAGAGAAGAAAGGGAGATGAATAGAAATACCATAGAAAAAAAAGGCAATTCAATTCACTGTTCTTTCTCCTTTCCTTTCACTTTTTTTTTTCTCACTTTACTTTTCTTTCATCCCCTTTCTTCTTCACGCTTTGATGAATTCTTTCCTTTTTTCGTTCTTCCTAATTTTCACTATAGGGGAAAACAATTTCACTTCTCTTTCTTTCTCTCTCTCTCTCCCTTTTCTTTTTCTTTAATCTCGTTTTCCTTTCTTTCTTTTTCTCTCTCGGCTTTTGGCCGTATCATATTTCAAATCTTGAGGAGGTAACTCCCTTTTTCTTTCTTTCTTTCTTCGTCACTTTTGACGACTTTATAAGCTTGGTTATTAAGCTCTGGGGGAAGAAACTTCCTTTTCTTTTCTCTCTTTCCCCTCTCCGTCACTTGTTGACGCACAGCTTTCTCGTCCATCTCATATTTCAACATTGGGGACGAGAATTCCTCATTTTCTCCAGTTTCTCTCTCTCTGTCTCTTTCTTTCTCTCAACAACTATGAAAGAATATTCTGCTACTACATTTTCGTGGGGCGTTAGAGAAATAAGCCTGGGTATTTTTTTATTAATTTATCTAAGTCCCCTCTCTCAGAGACAGACAACTGGCTTAATTTCTCCTCAAATTTATTCGGCATTGCCGAGTTCTCAATTTTTCGAGGTTGGCCTTCTCGACGGACATATCTCTTCAATTTGTTTGTGTGACACACTTGTGTCTTCTTCTTTCCCTCGTTGGTATCAATTCTATATGTCCTCTTGTCTATTCTCTGTGATATTACGTAGGGACCTATATATCGTCCACCACAGTGGGGTCCTTTATTTGATGATAGTAGCAGGACTTCATCGCCCTTCTGAAATTCTTCCTTCTTAGCCACTTGTGAGGGTCCTCTTATTTTCCTCCTATCTTCTCGATAAGTATTAGGGAATTTATTCCTAATATTCGTTGGACCTTCATCCTTTTTCTGACGACTGGTCCTTTTATCTTCTTGTTTATTGAGGGGTGGAAGGTTCACTTCTTTCCTTTCCACTTTCTCACTTTGCGAGCGACTGTGTCGTTTATATCTCGCACGTGGCTCAGCCGCCATCTTGTCTCCATGCTGGGCGTTCGTTCTCGCCATCTTTCTTTCTTCATTTATGGCGCTTATTTTCGCCATCTTTTTCGGGTGACACTTTTTTGTTCTTACTTCATTTCCCAGTATGAGGGAAATTCCTTTCATAGGTAGTTTATCTACCACACCAACTTTAATTGGTCCATCTTTCCACTGGGACTTTAGGGTTATTTTACACAGCGGTATTTTTACCCTCTTTCCGCCGATACCCTCTATCATCACAGTCTCACGTGTTGCTTCTATTACCCTTTTAGGTAATTTATTTCGTAGAAGTAACGACTGAGATGCTCCGGTATCTCGTAAAATTGAGACTTCCACTGGTCCTCCATGTGGGCCTCTTATCATCCCTTTTTTCGTCCAGGGTCGATAGGACTGGTTTCCTCTAGTTGTTGTTACAGCTCCTTGAGGTTTTCTCGGCTGGGTCTGGTTTCTTTCAGGACCTTTTCCAAGCTGACACCTTATGGCTATGTGACCAGCCTTTCCGCATTTGTAGCAGACCACTGTTCTGCTGCTACTTTGGAAGGTCCTTCTATTTTCTTCCTTAGGTCTTAACTCAGCTTTAAATTTCACTCTGTTTCCCGTGAAGGTTTTTTCCTTCGTCTTTCGGTGTGTGAGGATGTATTCGTCTGCTAGTGCAGCCATTTCATAAGTCACGTCAGTTTTTCTTTCACTTAGGTGAACCCTGAATTCTTCTGGCACACAGTTTAAAAATTCTTCAGCTAATATTAGCTGCCGGAGTTTCTCAGCGTCTCCGTTTATCCTCTTAGATTCACACCACTTATCCAGTGCATTCTCTTTTTCTCGCAGAAATTCCACATAAGACTGGTTTTCAGTTTTTCTCTGTGTTCTGAATTTCTGTCTATAAGCTTCTGGAACCAACTCGAAGCTTTTAAGAACCACTGCTTTCACCAAATCATAGTCGGCGCAATTTTCTGTCGGCAGAGTTGCATATGCTCTCTGTGCTTTTCCTGTCAGCACAGTTTGGAGTAGCATCGACCAGCATTCTTTCGGCCATCCAAGATTTAGCGCAGTTCGCTCAAAATGTGCGAAGTATCCATCCACGTTGGCTTCTTCAAATTTTGGGACTAGCCTCGCTTGCTTCGTTACTTCGAAACTGTCATGGCTTTCTTTGCGTCCTCTTATTGCCAAGTCGACTTCTCGCAGCCTTGTTTCTTGCTGAATTTTTATTTTCTCCAGTTCCATTTTGTTTCTCTGTAGTTCCATTTGTGCTTGTATTTTAATTTTCTCCAGTTCAATTTCTTCTGGAGTCATTCTTATCATTTCCGTTGGTAGCTCTTCTAATACTGCTTCCTCGAAAACATTTTCGTCGACCATGTGTCTTGCTATTTTTATAACGAGTTCATGTTTCCTCATAGAATTTTCAACATTTAACTCAAGCTTCTCGCCAATTTTTATTATCTCACTTTTTCTCAGCCTCTCCAACTTTTCCATGGAGGGTTCTTTTAAAAAGTTCTCTATTTTGTTCATTTTTTTTAAAAATTTTTTAAACAGTTATATCATCAAGTAATTTGACTGTTTCAACAATATTCCTTTTTTTCTTTCACGGTCTCCCAGGGTAGATTTAAACGGCAGGAATTGTCACACGACTACTAGCAATAAATATTATTAATAATAATCATTCCGGAAACGAGCCCCCATAAAAGGTCTGTGACGGGGAAATTGATTAAAATCCCTAAATGGGACTTTATTTTCGCACGTGTGAAGACGGGGCAGGTTGGCACTTGATCCCCTACAGAAATAAGTCCTGTTCAGAGTTCTTTTCTCAGGCAGATAAGAACTGGCATATTACGCGAGGGAACAATTTAGGGCCAGACTGGCCACCGCTGGCAAAGGGGTCCAAAATTTCACACTATCACACACCCACCAGGCCGCTAAACTTCTTCCCCTTAGATAATAGAAGAATACGGGCCTATAGGTCTTAGTTGTAATAATATTAATATTGCTACTGTCGGCAACTCCGGTTTCCCGTGTGATACTTTAGGAATTAATAGGACAGTTCTAAGCAAGATAATGTAAGGCGAATAGAAGCTGAAAGGAAAGCATGGAATAATAACATAGACCACATGGTAAAATGAAAATACATAGGTTCTTTACTACGGTCATATACATATATATGTTCAAAATGTCAAAGATATATAATAGGATAGTCCATGAATATAAATGTCTTTTCCTGGCTTTTATCCTTTTCCAAATTGAGAGAGAGAGTGGTAACAAAATTTGGGTGTAACGAAAAAAATGTCCCAAAGTTACTTATCTTATTTTTTTGACGGGGTTCCACTGGAGAATTTCTCTTCTTTCACGGGCTAATAGACTTTGTACTGTTTTTAATGCTGGCTTGGGGGATTTTGGAGTCCCTCGTGTCTCAGTCGTTTTGTCTTTAGACCCGGAGTAAAATGGCTATCGTCCGTCTGCCACCAGACTTGCCCAAAAACTACCTTTTTTTTTGTATTTACTTCCGTTGAGGGGAAGGGAACCCCACTTCCGTTTGGGGTCCCCCCCACCAATCATTTGGCTTCATTTTCTCTTTCCCCTTCCGATGTCCGGCGACCCAAGGTCACTTAAGTGCGAACATCTGTGTGACCCACATTCATTTCTAACGGTCACTTTTTGACTGCTAGATAATTTTAGTTCAACGGGGGGAGAGTATCATTCCCACCTCCTCGTCTCCGTGAGCCATCACGTGACACTAGTATCTTTGGCACGGTTTACCGTATGACAATTCCGATAGCGTTTATATGTGTAATATAATGGCCGAGGGATTTCGTTTTATGCCATGGGGTTTAGTTAGGCTGAGAACCTTTCGGCTCAGCACATGGGTTGGTTTGGTGCAAACTTGAGTGCAGATATTAACGCGCGCGTGGGGAAGATGTGTCAGTCATAGATCTCAAAATAAAAATCCAAGAGAAATGTTGACCAGTGGATGTGAATGACGTCATGCACCGGAAGCGCGCGCGGAGAATTTTGCTAATTTTCAAACAGTCAGTGAGGGAGTTGAGACCTGCCTCGGGAGAAGACGGTTGACTTTCGCTTGCTCGAGGAGGCCTTGGGCAGGTGTGGCACGAGATGGAAGGGGGGGGCAGATGAAAAAGCCAGAATAGAAAAAAATGTGTATCTCTCTCCTTAGGTCGAAGAACCTTTGAACTCAAAGGTAATAAAAAAAGTTTCGTGCCTGAACAAAGAAGCCATAAGTTTTTTTCGTGTTTCGAAATTCCTATGTTCTATGTATATATATATATATATATATATATGAACATTATATGTCCATTTCGCATATCCGTATCTGGCTATGGTACATACTTAAGACATATCTTATTGGGAGTCGTTCAGATAATACGCTTTTTTTAATTCAACTTAATTACATTATATATCTCCTGATAAATTTTAGCAATGGGGTTCCAAATAGAACTGCACAATTTAAAAAAAAACATTTAAATTAACGGAAAGTTTCTTGTCTATCCGTCAAGATCAATTCTATGATCAGTTTACTGAAAAACAACTTTTCTCCAAAAGACTGGCTTCTCGTTTAAAACGCTACCCAGTCGGTTGGGGCTTATACTATGAATCCTCTGAAGATGAGTAAGAACCCCCCCACCCCGCAAAATGGATGTCCTAGGTGTAACGCTAAACTTCATCTGCGGAGGAAATCTACCATTATTTTCAGCTTTGCCTTATGCCACTGTGGTGCTACCTGGTATAGTCTTATCAATGGGTCAAATAGATATATTTGCAAATTATCTGCTTTTGATTAGTATACTTGATACAATACAAATATGTTTATTCTTTTCATATCAGATAGGAAAACGTGTTATCATGAAACTGAGTGCAAAAAGTCTTAACTACGCAAAAATGTTAATATAACCGTTCAATTTACTCATTATACTAACATCTCGGTATGATATAACTACAGACAGGCAGGCATGTTAGAATCAATCAATCGATTAGTTCGATTATCATGAGTTTTCAGCAGTGTTTCATTCTTATTTTTTTTCAAAATATTAACAGATAATTTATCCTCTATTGACACATGTTAAATACTTTCATCTATAAAGTCAGGTAACAATGTTTATAGTTTCCGAAACACGCCAGAAATTAAAATATAGTCTTCATTACGTGCTTTGGTAACCGACGTAAAATATATATCAGAAAATGGTTGCTACTTCCACTATTAGTAGCTTACTCTCGTACACAGTTTGACGGTGAAAAAAAATTAGTTCAGATCTGCTGATTTCTGAAAAAATGGGTTAAGTTTGGTTCAGTTATTTGGATTAATAGCATAAACCTTTGTCGGTTATTCAATGTCAAATCGGGTTTATACATATGATTTTCTAGTGAATGGTTTATCGGTAAATTCATCTTTATACAAGTAAGAGCTCATTTGTTTGCTCGGTGTTAAATGGCTTCAAGTATGATATAAATGTTGCACTTAGCTAAATGATTAAACAGCTCTATTTGATGGGACCCTAAAAGATACTGAGTAAGAATAAACCTAGAAATGAAGGGGGCTGAAAATTGCCTAAAGTTCTAGGACTGAAGCCTCACTGTTGGATTGTTTAGTTTCATATCCAGTTGGATATCTCTGCAGACGTGTTTGTCTCTCCCACTCGTTGGGTGGAAGAGACAAACACCTCTGCAGAGAAACAGTTGGTATATTCTACAGTCCAAGACGACAGAGTAGCGGGAAAATTTGGATCAAGTTGGTGAAAGAGCACGTTTACTCAAGACACATACTGAATATGTGCCTAGACATGAATACTGAAGTCTCTCAGAGAAAATTATCTGGTAGGAAATATCAATCACGATAAAAGATGAGCTCAAGTCAAACTTGATCAAGACAAAACGGACCAACTCTTAAATGTTTTCCTTGCAATATTAAACGAAAGCGAAACGGGCTTTACGACAAAGAAAGACAGCGACAATATAAGACACAGAGAGATATGAAATGATCCATACTGGTAATATCATCGCATTAGCATAATTGAAGCAAGGGAACTCAGAGCTGGACTGGAGTGAATGACACGATCGTGTAATTCTGAAATCAGAAGTTCCGTTGGGTTGTACACGGGAAAATATTCTCTGACAACAGGTGAACCCGCGTGTTTGTTGTGTGATTACTATGTGCGACCTATACAACCACTTTGAAGACATCTACAACAATTGAAAGATGAAAACTTCAAACGATCCGGGCCAACATGGAAAAGAAGTTTAAGAGTAAAAACGGTATGTTAGCGCATTTTGACCGTTTATGTGGAAAAACATCAGACAACCTGCTCAAGAAAGTGGTTGACTGATCGTTTTAGTCCATGGTTTTGATTGCACGCATATACAGGATTATAATAGTTTTTTGCTTATTGATTGTAATGCATTTTGCTCTGCCCTTGTGTTTTCTTTTAAATGTAAGAATGTAATGCGAATTTACTTTTGTTTCTTGTGCAGAAATACGAGCGCACACAAAAAAAAGTTCCTACCATACATTTACGATATGTCCAATAACATGCTTTTGTAAAGCGAAAATAAAACGAGCAAATTAAAAAGTTGAGCTCGACTCTGAATCTGACCATGTTACGTCCTATTTTGTCTATACTGATCTTTTTTTGACAAAATTAATGATCGCATTACTACGCCTGTCAGGTTTGTAGCCATGCTAAGATGCTTCATCCTGGCGAATATTCGTTAATAAAAACAAAATAAACTCAACAAAAATACACAACAAAAATGAAAATCTTTAACGAATTTAGAGTCTAGAAATTCCAGAGATTCTATTGGAAAAATAGAAAGCGTGTCTTATAAGGGAAAGGATGCAGAGTCGTAAAGCGTACATCAAAATAAACAGTAAAAGACAGGATAAGTAAGGATAAGACAACAAAAAGTTCAAATTTGAAGGAAGAAAAATCGAATATGTGTTATATATATATATAGAGAGAGAGAGAGACAGACAGACAGAGAAAGACTGATAGTGATGGTTGAGAGCAATACCCAAAGCATGACCATAAATGATTAGATTTAAGTTAAGGTGATTTATCACTATATATATATATATATATATATATATATATATATATATATATTTATATATATCTAAAAGTTGGCCACCTGAGTCGAGGGTAACCCGAAGGGTTCCTTTTCGAGAGCTACTAAAACAAGGTGTAGAGGAGGGCGCTACTCCTTTCCCAGGATTGATCTACTTTACCCTTGATCCGTACCTTATAATGCTGAGTGTTAAGCAAGGAGGCATTAAATACCATTTTTTGAGTCTTTGATATGACTCGACCCAGGAGTATACCCAGGTCACCCAGGCCATTGTCGAACACTTTAACCCTTATGCCAATGTCTGGTTATATATATATATATATATATATATATATATACACACGCACACATGTATATATCTGATTCGTTGTGTCTGTGTTTGTTTCATCCTTATATGTGATCATGTCTATACTTATTTGGTTATTTCAAAGCATGAGAGTGAGCACAAGTTTTACTTTGTTATATCGACCATAAACGAAAATATTTGAATATTTTAGAATAATCTCATTTAAAGTCATAAACAGGAGTAGAAAGAAGAGAAATGTAGGTTGATTATATCATAGAAAGCAACTTAGTTGGTATACGATTCCGAAAGTAAATTCCTCTTTTAACTATTAGAAAATAAAACGTTTTCAAATGTACGTAAATTTGCAGAAATAGAAGTTTTCTGTAAAATTAGATAAAACAAATCTGATAGAGAATCAACAATGAACAAGACTTGATTGAAACCACAAAGTGCTCTGCGGTTTTCTGTCATGAGAAAAAAAAAACAATGAAAAATACAAATGAACGAAGATGATAGAAAACAATCCTCAGAGCAATAAGAGAGAAAATAGAAATGAAATCCAGTACAAAGAATAAAAGAAGAAAAAGGAACAGAAAAATAAAGAAAAGAAAAATCAAAGATATATAGAAAAATAAAATTAAATAAAACAAAATAATGCAGAAGAAAGAAATGTAACAAGTATGGAACTAGAAAAACCTATGAAAGGGGCAAAGAAAAGTTAAAGATGTACAATGAAGAAACAGAGATAAAAATTCGAAGAAAAAAATATGAGATGAAAAAGGAATGAGAAGAAGGAAATGTTGTTAGACAAAAGTAAAATTAAAGAATAACCAGAAAACATTACAATATACAATAATGAAAGAGAAATAATAAAATAAACAAAGATTTACAAAAAGAAAGGGAAGAATGAAAAAACGAAGTAAACAAATGAAAAAAAGAAAAGGAGTCAAATAAAATGAATACCTAATAAAATGAAAAACATGAAAGCGCGTAGAATAAGGGAAGTAACAGTTAATGAAAGAAGAAAAAATTATAAAATGAAGCACAATGTCAGAAAATAAAAGGGAAATGTTAAGTCCAAATTAAAAAAAAAAAAAATTTGGGGAAAGAAATTGAAAGATTTGAATAAATCGGAAAGGATCGAAGAAGATGCGGAGGATAAAAATAAAACAATGAAGCAAACACGACGGAAAAAAAAAAAAAAATCTGCTACATTAGTGTTTTTTTTTTTTCTCCGATGGTTAAAAATATGTAATGAGCAAAATCAGCCAAAAATATAAACAAACAAATAAAGACGTCAACGAAGGAAAAGGGGGAAAAAACGTGACAAAAACATTCATCATCATCATCATATCGTGCTGGCAGCACGGATATAAAGTAAAGTTAGCGACCATAGTCGAGGGTGACCCGAAGGCTCCCTTTTCGATAGCTACTACACCAAGGTGTAGGGGAGGGCGCTACTCCATTCCCAGGATTGCTCCACTTTACCCTTGAACCGTACCTTATAATGCCGAGTGTTAAGCAAGGTGGTATCAAGTACCATTTTTAAAGTCTTTGGTATGACTCGACCTGGGATTGAACCCAGGTCTCCCGGGCGAACACTCTAACCGCTGGGCCAATGTCCCAGAAGACAACAAAAACATTAAAATACTAAATAAAATATAATAGTGAGAGATGAGGAACAAAATAAGCAAAAAAACAGAAAAAAAGAAAAGAGAAGCATTTAAATAAAGGAAGTCGGAAGAAATCAACAAATATTTTTTTTAAATTAATACGAGATATAAAATAGCAAAGAAAGTAGCTCGAAAGAAGACTGGAGAGAGAAAAAGGTTTTTCAGTTAACCGGAAGGAAAATAAGAAAATATTGTAAGAAAGAAAGAAAAAAATAATAACAAAATACACACTTGAAAGTAAAAGTAAAACTGTGTAACTATGAAGTAATATAAGCATGGTAGCAAACAGAACAAAAAGAAAACCATGAGCAGCAGTTTTCTACTAAGTGTGGAGAGCTGACAAACGGACATGTAATTAAAGGATAAAAACCTACACATTTACCCTTAAGCAAGTAAAACGGACCAAATAATCAATAAATAACATCTCAGTTACAAGAGTAGCTTAATCGTTGAAAAAGAATGTTCTAGTTGATTATACTAAATGGATTACCAGGACTTCATTTTTATTCGTTCCCTTTTTTTTTTTTTTTTTTTTTAGATATTACGTAGCAAAGAATTTATGCAGAAGATAAAAGAAAAAATCTTCCAAACTGAAAAAAAAAAAAAATAATGTACTGCATGTGTTTTTAAAATGCGAATGGCATTCAAGCCGCGAAAGCAAGTCAGATGGAATAGAATCTTTCACATATTCATTTTTTATTAGGTTTCCAGCTTACTAGAAATATATTTTACTTCTTTTCTTATAAACTATCTAAAAGTAAGTGAGTAAATACATAAATGAATAAGCCAATAAAAAAAAAAAGTAAATTCGCATAGATTTGCAAATAAATTGTTCATATATATATATATATATATATATATATATATATAAATCACGAAACGTAAGATTTTGATCTTTTAATCATCTATTATATAAAATAAACATAAAATGAGCATTATGCACATAGTTCTGTAATAATTAATGTTATATATATATATATATATATATATATATATGAAGTATGTATATATGCAATATTACAAGGACAACGTGGGTTTAAAACAAAATATCTATATGTTCTTGTTTTTCTCTCGTAACATATTTTCATCTCGAGCATAAAACCGTTAAAAGAAAAGAGGAGAAAATGTGTCAACAGTACTTGAAGGTGTGATAACTTTTTCATGTGGCGCGATGTTTGTGTTCGTGACTTACACACATCGAAAAAAAATTGTTTTTTTATTGATTATAGCAATATGGACAGTACAGAATATGTTGGAATATTGATAAAATAACTCATGAAATCAATCAGATGTTACAGCATATAAATTTGTTAATAAGTATTCTCGTAGAAATCAGTTTATTTTTTTATTTTTTTCTCAACTACTTATTATTTTCGGCACATTCTAGAATACATAATTTTTGTTCCAGACATAATTTACAATTAATATTACTGACTATATGCAAGGACGTTTTTTTTCAAAATATATTATTTTATTGAGAGTGATACAGCAGTTCCTTTCTTTATTTGACATAACTATGTTGATAATGAAATACTGTTAGTGTATTTTATGTTGGCAAATATAATGTAATTTTTATAGATTCCATTTTTATAATCTAATTCTCTAGCACTGATGTCTTTTCTCTCATCATAATTATCTTTTTGTAACGGAAGCTCTTTTTTATGAATAAAACATTCACCGTTCTAAGGTAAATATCTTGTTTCTGCAGTTGCATACAGGTGGTTATCGTTTTCATAAAATATTTTAAATTTATATTTTCTTTATTTTGCTGTGAAGATATTTAATATGGTACATGAAATATTTTCTTAATTATAAATTATGTTTTTTAAAACAAGTAGTTAAGTTATGTAGGTTTTTCTAATTGTCTTTTTCTTTTTTGTGACTAGAAAATATTCTCCCCACCTTTGTTTTAATAGTTTGGATAGCGGATTAAAATATATTATTTTTCTATTTCTGCAATTTCATCCTTACTCTTCTCTCAGATATAAGAGAGATTGTGAAATATTCCGCTATTTCTTTCTTTTTTTTCGTTGTTGATATCAGAAGTTATCCATTGTGTTTTATATATTCACCCAATTCCTCCTCTTCGAGCAGGATGTGATAGAAGATCATTTTTTTTCTCCAAGCCAGATTGCCTTACGTAAGGAGCAAAGTCTTTCCTGGGAGTTATCCATAGTGTAATTTACAAAGCGCTTTGCTTTGATGTGGCACAAGGCCGAATGAATGGGGCGCCCAATGAGACTCGAACTCACTCGTGTAGGTCTGCTAGTCTAGCTTGCTAACCGTTACACCACCAGAGGTGCCCTTTTTTTTTTTTTTTTTTTTTTTTTTTTTTCGTTACACCACCAGAGGTGCCCTCTGGGAGTTATCCATAGTGAGTCAGGTTGGATGCATAACTTTCTCAAAGGTATACCGCTATGTGAAACTCATCCGCGTCAGAATTTGAACGAAGGTCGCTGTGCTCATTTCCTACGACTATAAACATTACACCGCGCGTACTATATTTTAGTGAATATATTTTATAATCGTCGGTGAGTTATTGAATTCAATATTCATGCATACCGATGTGCTATTTGGTCTACTGTTTAGTTGCTATATAACTTAATTTAAATCCAATATTGTACAAGAAAATCAACAATGATTTGTTTTTATCAGTCGCTACTTTAAAATTCGAACAATGTTACTTAAATATATTTCTCGACTATATATCATTATTATTTTTTAAGCATAACTCGTCTGTACATCTTTGCCGAATTAGTAAGTCATTTTCAAGAGTAAGAAGACGCTTATTTTATAAGTTACAGTTTTACAAAATCTCCACACACTAATACCAAACTTTGGAATTTCTTTTTTTTTTTTTGGTCTATATTGCATTCTAATGGATTAAAAAAATCGATTGACATTATTTTATTCTGAGTTTTTAAAACATTAAACGAAATGAAAACATACATACTTTTGATATATGGTGCCTTCAATAAGTTTCCAGACTACTTTTGTACAGGCATTTAAAATTGACGTAGACTCTTGAAACTTCAATATGTTATTGCTATACATATTAAGAGATGACTGGTCAATTTTTTATGATTTCAGCTTCAAATTATCAGCTACAGCAGGAATTGGAATACATCCTACTAAAGCCAGATTGTCACAGCTGGTGAATTTAAAAAATGCAATCTGACTCTTTTGATGAACTATATGCAATATAATCCTGTTTTAAACTTGGAAAAAATGCCACAGAAACCTATGGAATGCTTCAGACTGCTTTTGGACCATCTTGCATGAATCGAGCATCAGTTTCTGAGTTGCATAAGAGATCCAAGGAAGGCAGGGAGTCTGTGAGGGATAATGAGAGGTGAGTGAGGAGTAAAGAAGTCAATACACCAGAGTTTATTGGCCAAAGGGTTAAGGTTATGGTTACTATGTTGAGGTTTTATGTGAGTTTAGGAAGAGATTCAGTTGGAAGAGGCCAGCACTCTTCCAATCGGGTCAGTGGCATTTTCACCAGGACAATCACGAGTCCACAACTCCATCCTTGTCACAGACTATTTGACCAAGATGGGCATCAAGACAGTTCCTCACCGTCCCTATAGTCTATACCTTGCTCCCTGTGACTTTTGGTTATTCCCTCAGCCCAGAGGCTGTCGTTATGAGACAATTGAGGAGATGAAAGAGGCTGTGACGAAGGTCATTGACACGCTCACACAAGAGGACTTCCATAAGGGCATTCCAGAAGTTGTTGGAACGATAAAAGTGCATTGCAGCTGGAGGAGATTACTTCGAAGAGGACTAGAGTTTCATGTGTGTACTTATCAATAAAAGTGCCCGTACGAAAACAGTCTGGAAACTTATTAAATGATCCTTGTAGGTGTATCTAGGGTCAAGTTTATGGCAGCTTTTTTCTCCATTATTTCATATTTGGTCTCCTCCTCAAGGTTATAATTTATTTGTTAATGTATCTCTTTGATTTTTAT
Organism: Sepioteuthis lessoniana; assembly: GCA_963585895.1. Taxonomy (NCBI): domain Eukaryota; kingdom Metazoa; phylum Mollusca; class Cephalopoda; order Myopsida; family Loliginidae; genus Sepioteuthis; species Sepioteuthis lessoniana. The sequence goes on along the minus strand of OY757912.1, from coordinate 27,228,300 downwards.
CGTGGAATGTAGGAGTCTAAATTCTGGGCATATTTTGAAATTCTCTATATTGACATTAATTGTATCAAAGACCATATAAAAATGTTGACATGCTTTTTTTAATACTGGCTGCAATATTACCAACTTTAATGTTTAAATAACTTGCTCAACTATTTGTCACTTTTTACTAGAGTTAAGAATTAATTCATTAGTCTTATCATATTTCTTTTAATCTGTTTTAGAAAAGGTATTTCATATATCCGGTTCCAGGAATTTATTTTTAGATGTCCGTTTTTGTGTCCGTTAATTAATTGTAAAATGTGTTGCTTAATTTAATAAAATTCAACTCATTGTAAAGAACATTAACGTTTTTTGAAAGGTGCAAAATGTAGGACTTTGGAAATATACATTATTGTCATTTTTTTTTTTAAACCAAAAGAGTTGGCAGTTTTATTTTTATTACCGCAAGTCGAAAAGTAAATATTCAGTTTCAGGATTTTATTTATACTTACTATTTTGCCAATTAGTATGATCTTGTATTCGGTGCTGGTCAACTGCCCGGGTGTTTTATATATGTATATCTCTTGAATAGTAGAAAGTAACCGATTCCATCATAGGATTTAGTGTAATTTTCTAAAATGCTTCAAGTTAGTAATTTGAAGGTATACAAATAGCAATAATAGAGATTAAACACCAGTAAGAAAATTTGCATAAAAGAGCAAAGCTAAAACCAAGAATATTAAAAACTATTTTTTCTTACTGAGCCCGTTACTTAAAGTATCGTGTCGAGCACACGATTTTTAGGGGGAGAGAATGTGTCTGCTCAATAATTGTTAAGACGTCATAAGTTTACGTAGAATGATGTCTGCGCACGTGAAACACATTAAAAAATATATATTCATTGATTTTTTAAGTCGGGACAATCCAAAATGTGCAGACATCTTAAACATTTTATTCAACTTTTATATTACTAAGAGGTTTTATATAATTTTATATTGGTAAATTATTTTATGTACGCGGATTTAGAGTAAGCTTAGGCCCTTTCAATACATATCTCCTTAATTGCATTCAGTAAGCATCTATTTTTATGATTCTTTCTTTCTCTCTAACTATCTGAGAGCTTATATATATATATATATACATTGGCCTAATGAGTAGACTATTCGCCAAGGGTCCAGTAGATCGGGGTTCAATCACAGGTCGTGTCATTACAAAAACTCAAAAAATGGAACTTGTTGCCGCTTTGCATAGCAGTCAGCATTATAAGGTAAGGGTAAAGTGGAGCAATCCAGGGAATGGAGTATCGCCCTCCCCTACACCTTGATGTAGTAGCTAATGAAAAGGGAGCCTTCGGGTCACCCTCGACTAAGGTCGCCAACTTTACTTATATATAATAAGAATGTTATTTTTCCCATTGAAGAACTAATTTGCCTGTATAGTTTTATTAACTTTATTTCTTACTGCACAAACATGAACTCTAATCTAGCGGAAGAAGGAACGTTTTGTGGTTCTAATTTTTAAAGAATCGTTTGTTTAAAGCTCTTGAAAATCAGCATTTAATTTACTGTGATTTTCACTTTAGCTTGAACACCGACTAACCAAGCCAGTAACAAATATTCAACAGCCTAAGCTGAGGACAAAACACATTATCTAGAAGAAAATCATACATAGAGTGTGCAGAAGCAAAATTAGGAATAATTTTGTAGAATAATAAACAACGCAATTATACAACCGGATTAATCTTATTTTCAAAAATAAACAACAACATAAAAAGATAGACCCACGAAAAGTAAATTTACGCAATATCGCCGCCATTTTTTAAATTATTGTATTAACACGTCTTCAAAACGATTTGCATGCCTTAAATAAAATTCTTCCGATATTTCATCCCATTCATCCTCAATAGCCGTCTAAAGCGAATCAATATATGGATGGGAATTTGCATTTGTTTTCTAAATGGACCCCTATAGGGTAACCAAGCAGATTTAGGTATAGGCTTGTTAGAGGCCATAAAGTAACTGCAATTATTATTGAAAATGTTTTGGCGTTTAGCAAATCATAGATTCTTTGTAGTTTAATTTCTTGCACACTCTAGACTAATCATGTAAAAACACGTCATAAAAATTATTCCATATTTTGCTTCCGTACCATATATATATATATATATATATATAGTTCCATAGAAATTATAAGTAAGTTGGCGACCATATTGGAGAGTGACCCGAAGGCTCCCTTTTCGATATCTACTACACCGAGGTGTAGGGGAGGGCGCTACTCCTTTCCCTGGATTTCTCCACTTCCCCTTGATCCATACCATTATAATTCTGAGTGTAAAGCAAGGAGGCATCAAGTACCATTTTTAAAGTCTTTGGTATGACTCGACCTGGAACTGAACCCAGGTCTCCCAGGCCATCGGCGAACATTCTAACCATTATGCCAATGCCCGATTAAATAGAAACTATAATTTTCATTAAATCGACCAAATAGAGACCAGCCAAAATTACAGAAAATTCTGAAGGGAACATGCCATTTCATTATAAATATTGACTTATAATTGCTGATCTCAGAAACAATTACTTTAGTTTTCAGATTAGAATCATGTTGGGAAATTAATGAAATGAGATGCTATATATTTTATATTCATGGCTATCTTCGTTCTGTCATTCTAACTTTTACTTTGTACGCACGCTTAACACAAGTTTTCGGCAAAATTCCTTGAGATGCAGATATTTTAACTGCGTATAAATAATGCCGAACAAACATATCCTTTGATATTTGCCTTATCGACATTCAAAACGCGTTTGCAAGAAAACAAGCATTTCGAAAACGATTGCATTGAATAATGCTTATATAAAACATTAAAAAAAAAAATTGATGGCGTGCTTCTAAAGATGTGGATTGCGTTGAAAACAAGCTCACAGGCTAAAAGACAAAGTCCGTATTTTCTTAGAAAAGAAGGGAAATGCCAGATAAGGAAAAAGCTGAATGGCATAGAGTGATGCTGAGATAAAAGAAGTTTTAAAAATATTTCCATTGCGTGTTTATTCCTTTTGAATATGTTTATGACGAGGCTGCAAACTAAAATATATTTATTTAGCAGACCAGAAAATGTGAACAAATATATAAGTAATCGGAGATAAAGAATGATCCAATAAGAAAACACTCCGTCTTTTATTTTACTTTTAAAATATCTTTTGAACAATATATAAAGCACACTTTCTCAGGTATTCTATTCTAATCTAAAAGCATAACAATTGAAATGTCTAAGTGAGAAATATTTTGTAAAAGTACTTACATATATTGATGCTCAAAAAAGGAAGCGGTATCAGCATGATACCCTCATATGTATATGACAAGCTGCATAGTATTGATCCTTTCTTAATGGGTTGATTTTAACGGCACGTTATTTCATGCATAGAGATTAAGGCATCATATTTACCTGGTTATGTTGTTTTTTCTCGAGTTTTTTCAAGTAGTTTTTTTTCTTTTTGCACTCGGTTCAAATGAAGTGTGATACTTTTTGAATACATCTCTTTGACACATAGATCTGATACAAACAGTTTCAATTACTCTGGGCCAGAGTGTACCAGAGAGTAACGAAGTGGGGACATTCACGGTTGCAAGATGTCCAGAAGTTGAGCCTCACCATCAGATGCCGTTTAATATCATACCACCTTGCAGGGATACTGTTTTTGTATTCTAAACCACTTGACAGGGCGTTCATCTATCAAGATGTTAATAAAAGTTTAGATTAAAATACTAAACATTAATATATATATATATATTAATGTTTAGTACTTTAATCAAAACTTTAATATATATATATATATATATATATATATATATATATATATATATATATATATATGTTAAAGCCGAATCAAAATAGCCATAGTCCTTCACAGGTTGCTGAAGTTGTATTCCCGTCTAAATAAAGTAATTAGTTTCATTATTCATTTTTGAAATTATTTTTCAGATTAGCATCATTGCGAGAAAAATCAGCAGATCACTGCTGATTTCGACCACATGTTAAATCACGTGTTGAATTTTTCCACTCGTGCAGCAAGTTAAGTTGCGTAAACATTACTTATTACAAATGTGTTTGTTTAAGTGAACCAGACAACTTACAAACAAGATCAAGTATTGTGTCAAAAATAAGGACAATACGAAGTAAACATTTAAAAAATTCAATGAGGTTATAGAGATCTAGATCAATTCCAAGAACTTTTTTCTGATGAAAAAAGGTAATGATTATTAACTGAGAAGCTGTGGAGGAGTAAATCTGTTCCGTTTCAACCATGTCATTCTATAAACAAGAAAATATGTATAAAAATGAGGAATCTGATCGACTTTTTCCCTGTGATTAATTGACAATAAATTGACTTCAATGTTGTATATAAGCATTGTGTCAATAACTGATCATTCATCTTTTTTGCCCTGTCTGCTGGGGCTGTAGAATACACCGACTGCACCTCTGCAGAGGGGTAAGACCCCTCCAACAAGTGTCCCAGATATGACACTAACCAATCTAATGGTGAGGTTCAAGTGATGCTGGGGCTTTGGAGGGAGATGTGAAGGACTCCATCATTGCTAGTGCTCCCAGGTCAACTCTTGCCCGGAATGGTAGCACCTAATAGGGCCCTATCTATGGGTTAAATAGAACTAAACTGCATACTTATGCTAAACTGAATTGTTCGAATTAGAACTGTTTGACTAAACTGAATACCTTGAATTAAAAATGTTTTTGACAATTAAACTGCGTACTTATGCTAAAAGGAATTGTTTGAAATGGAACTGTTTTTGACATTGCATTGAAACTGTCCATACGGTAAACTGTATTGTTTAGTATAGAACTGATTTGATATTTAAATTTGTAAACAAATTCTATACTTATACTAAACTGAATTGACTGAATTAGAATTTTTCAGTATACTGAATAGCTTGAAATAGAAATATTTTTGACACTTAAAATGTGTACCCATGCTAAATTGAATTGCTTGAAATAGAACTGATTTGTATGAACATGGATTTGTCATTAAATAACCAATAAATGTTGATATGCCATAAAACCCAAACAACCAACCAACCTTTATATTTTCAAGTCCAGCAGAGTGGATATCTTAGTGAAATATCCTCATCAACATGTCGAGCTGCTATCATGGGTTTACCTGACCTTCTTTCGCCATCCGTCTGTATCGTCCGTCGCGCCCAGTAGGCCTTCTTGGCTACATCCTGTATCAGCACAGAACAGCTGTAGATATGTTTTAGCTGGTCGTTAAACACTTGATCATCCGTGTGAAGGGGTACACAAGAGTACATCGCTTATGAGTTCACCCTTACTTCTCCAGCATGTGTGGTCCGTCTAATTTGGATGATCTTCGTGATGGGTGGAAGGTGACCGTACAGCTATCTTTTTTGGGGAGTTACTCCAGTACTTGTTCAATACAGCTCGAAGCATTCTTGTGTATTTTCTGTCAAAACTTTTTTTTTCTCAATGCGCTTAGTTACTATACACGTGATGCACCTACATAGCAGTATTGATATGGGTGCTGCTTGGAAAAAATGTTTTATTTTATAGGTCAAGTCTGACTTTTATATGACCGATAGCCTGCACTTGTTAGTCGCTTATTGATGCCATTCTCGGTTGATGAGACACTTCTTTGGAGGTAGGTGGTCTTGTTTACGATTTTCAGAGGACAACCATTTAGTGTGGAGATGTCGCCTCTTTGATAAAAGCACATGTATTATGCTTTTTCTATGTTCTGATAGAGACCCATTCAACCTGCTACGCGTTCCAGACCATGTAGCAGTGTTTCGGCTTGGGCAGGTGGATTTGCCAGAAGCGCTATATCATCGGCGTAGTCAGCATCCGTAACTGTGTGGGGTACCGTATGATTCTTTCTTTTTGCCGACGTGAAACCGCTTTCTTTCATTAAACTATTGACGTTCTAAGCCCGTAGTTAAGGCAGATAATAAACTGGTTTAGGACTAATGTATTTCCTTGCAGCACATCAACAACTATGATGAAATTGTCTGTATCTCAATCCGGTGAGCGAACTTTTACTTCCGTGTTTTTATATAGCATAATATTTGCTGCGACGGTTTCTTTAGGGAATCCGTAGGTGAGAAGCATTTGCTGCATCTTCGCTCTATGTATGGAGCACATGTTTTGGCGAAGTCTACAAAAAATAGTGTTGCCAAGAGGATTTTAGCTTGAACACCTTCTATAATTCGATGGATACTCAAAATTTGTGAAGACGGGGATCGATTTCTCTGAAAGCTATTTTGGTTCTTCCGAAGTATAATCTCAATTTTGGGTTCTATGTGGTTGCGTACCACTGCATTTTAGATCTTGGCCCCACTAGAAGTAAGGGTTATATCTCGGTAGTACCAGGCTATTCCGAAGTCGAAAAATCAAATCTGTGAATGGATTAATCAGATATTTGATGTTTGTTATGGTTAAAGTGAAAAGAGATAGCCCCTCACAAGGCTTCGGCTGGGACTCTTGTGTAACCAAGCTCTTACATTGTGGATTGATTGGATAACCAACTGAATTCCGATACTTGTAAGAGATACTCTTCTCAAAGACGGGAATAAGCGCATTAGATTGATTGACCAGTCAAAAAGTAATAGAAAAAATGCGAAATGATCAGTGATATGTGAGCCAATTGGGAATGATAGTTCCCTGGGAAATCTGCTATAAGAATAAGTGTTTTTAGGATTAGAAGGGAGAAGGTTCCGATATCCATGACTGAAGATAGGAGAATAAGTAAAAAAATCACTCTAAAAACTAAGGCTTCTGTTGCAAAATCCTACTCACCAAAAATTGAGTAACATATAAAGAATACTCCAGCCAGATACCTCGTTTGTGTGTCTTTTAAATGTAAACTGATACAATTTCACATGTACATATATATATATATATATATACATTGTTACACTATTGTATTTCAATAAAAAGATAATTGTTAATGGATACTTTTTTTCCTTTTAGATGCCAACACCCAGACAACTCCAGCCAGGTACCTTGTGTGTCTTTCAAATGTAAACTGATACAATTTCACGTGTATATATATATATATATATATATATATATATATATATATACATTGTTACACTATTGTATTTCAATAAATAGATAATAGTTAATGGATACTTTTTTTCCTTTTAGATGCCAACACGCAGACAACTTATTCTAACGAACCACCCTTACCGTCCAAAGAAGTTCCAGATATGGTGTGTCAGCCTCCATCTGTAGATCTTTGAAACACAACGTGGGTACTGGGGAAATTGATAAACCAACATGATGGAAACGCATATGGTAGTCCCGGAACTAAGGTCACAATCACGTACCGTGACGAGCATTGAACTACGCAAGTAGATTTTATGTAGCAATTCAGAAGTTTTGTCATACACATCATTTAAAAGATAACTGGTAATGATAAAATCTTGCAATCAACTAGGTATGCATATCTTATGATAAAAATGTATTTGTTAAACCGTACAGCTATAGTTTAGGTATAACATACAGAACGCCACTGCAATCGACCTGAGTCCGTATTGATTAAAACTTGGATCAATCAACCGCGGAAATAGACATAAAAAAGGGAAGTTTGAGGAGGGCAGTGAAAAGACCAGCGAAATATACGTTCTTCTTTTTATTCTACCCACAATATGGCGAATATTTATAAACTGTAGAGCACAGAGGAGTTGGGTAGTTTATGAGTGGGTGGGGAAGAGAGAATGTCGGGTCAGGAATTCCGTCATATCGAACTGTTTCTACAGATCGATAGTGATATGGGCATTTGAATCACTGAGTGAATGAAAGATTGAATGCTGAACGTAAAGTTGGCTGTCTCGACAGAACAAATAACAGAGAAAATATAACTGCAAAGATAAACATGTCGTTACTGGAAATAATTAGTAGATTGACTTAGAAAACCATATTTCATTTATATATACTCCTCATCATCATCAAGGCGTACGAAAAAAACGAATTCGGTGACCATCTCTCGCCTACGTCCCAAATGGTTCTCTCTCTAAGTCCCATAGACGGTATTCTGTGCCCGCACAATGATTACAGATGCAAGCTTTTGTTGGTCAGGCAATCCTGGGGAGTTCATCCGTAGAATTCCATAAGAGTACGTCATTTATTTGTTCCTTCTTATTTCACCAGTAGTGTCCAACATATCTTGCTCGACTAAGATGGATGGTTTTCGGGACAGGAGGTAAGTGGCCGCTCAACTGCTATTTTGTGGCGTGCTGCTTTCTGGATTTATTTAAATCAGCACGAAGCATTTTTGTATAGCATTTTTGTTAAAGTCTAAATGGTGTAAACACACCATTATTGTAACTGCTACCGTTTGAAAGAAATTCCCTTTTGTATTGCCGAGAGATCAGATTTTCTTATGATCAATGACAAGTTAATAACTGTCCCGGTTATACTTATTTGAATTTCGACATCACTTCCGCTAGATCAAATATTGCTACCAATGTATATGAACTGTTCTTCTAATTTCAGACGCTTCCATTCAATAACGATATGAGACAATCTCGATTAAAATATTTGAACTCTGTTTTATGTCAAAATTTTCACAGAACAAATTTAATAAAATTGAACTAAATTTATAATCTTAACTCCCCAACTTTGAATGTTTAATGTTCTTTTTAGATTGTACTCACTAAATTTATTCTCACAGTTTTTTTTTTTTGAATAAACATTTCAGCTTAAAGCATCAAGTCAGGATTTTATCTGGATGGAGTCTTGGTTGTGCATATACCACCTGTTCATATGGTCGAAATTAAATTCCTGGCACAGTTCCTAGTGGATTGCTTTCCCAACCCAGTCGTGTCTAGACTTATTGTCTTTTTGCGCTAATTTACTGCAGTGACTTATTATAAGATTAATCGTTTCGTTTCTATCACCACATAACATTCATTTGCTATTTTGCGGCGTTCAATCTATTTTTGCTTTCACATAGTTTGAATATTCATTTCAGCTTAATCAGCATCAAGTCAGGATTTTATGTATTTTCTCTTTCTTTCTTGAAACACCAATATTCTAAGTATTAACGTATAAATCATTTCGAAACAAAATATTTTTTTATGACGAACGTCATGCTCCAAAGAGAAATTTCAAATCAATTAAATCTTAACTGGAATATTAAAAAAAGTTGTGATGATTTTTTACTATAAAATTAATAGAACATTGTATTTGGCGGTAATTAGATATAATGAATATTTTTAAAAAAATACTCATTATATAAATGTTGATGTGAAACTGTTGGTTTACATCGGAATACAATATCTATCTATCTATCTATCCACACACACACAGAACACACACACACAATATATATATATATATATATATATATATATATATATATAGGGAGAGAGAGATAGACAGACAGACAGACAGACAGATAGATAGATAGATAGATTGATAGCAAGAGAGATCATGATGTTGAAGAAAAAGAATGTATATATATTTCGACAAGGTTATCAACAGATAAATCGGTTTTTAAAACGCATATATTTATCAATTTACAATCAGTAATGTGGTGTTATCGTTAAATTTATACTGTCTCTTCAAATTAGAATAAAAAAATCCTCAACGATTTCTTAACTGAAATATATGAAATCTCTGAACCGGAGCAAATTTTTTTAGTAAAAAAAAAAAAATGCCTCTGAAAAACTGGAGTAGCCTAATTGTTCAGTCGTCTCTGGTGCGAATTTCTTCAGGCGAGTGCGTTAGGTGGGTCAATATTTTAATATTCCGAGTCCAACGAGAGAAATTCATATTTCTTTTCTTAGAGCGTATTGTTCACTACATAACATGCCATGCACACCGTTTATTAAATTATCCAACCGACAAAGTTATTAATTGATTAAATTAAGATGATATAACCGAGGCAATAATTTATTGCAAAACGCATTTCCTCTTTTTCAACTCTTCAGTTGTTGTTGTTGTTGTTGTAAAAAAAAAATAATAATAATAATAATAATAAAAAATCATCCTCATCATCATCATCATCATCACGATTATTGTTATTTATGTTTACTTTCGCGTTCAAAATCTTACGTCATCCTGGTTTAGTCTAGATGCCCTCAAATACAAAAGCTAATTCATCTTGACATATCATGACTCAACGACTGAAGATTCCGTTTTGCTTTGGTGAGGTTTGGTTTCCGTATTCTATGACATCAATCTTTGTGGGTTCTTTATTGCAAAAATCATCCTTTTGGAAGCAAAGCAGTGGTATATTTTAGCCAACAGCTGGAGGAATAATAGGATACTTGCCTTTCCCAAGGGCAATTGTCGGAAGGTGAGCGTAATAGCGTGACTAGAGTTCCAACCGATTTACTGCAATAATCCAGCCATTTAGCCACAACACTACGGCAAATCCTCCATTGAACATTAATAATGTGCACCGTTTTTCATCTCGCATTTTCTTTTTTAATATATATATATATATATATATATATATATATATATATATATATATATATATAAATATATATGTATACATATATATACTCCCCTACCCCCGTAGGGTTGAGTTCTCTAGCGAAGAAGTATTCGTGTTGCCATTAGCGCCTTTGCAAGTCTCTTCGTATTTGAATTGAGATCTCGGCGGCCGTTTGAACGGATGTATGTAAACAATACTAATTGTGATTCATAACCGTTTAAAAATGTACTTCGTAGCTAATTTCTCCTTGTAGCTAAATGGTTAGAAGCTTGGCTTGGTGTTTCAGTCAACCGGGTTTCGATCCCAGCTACGGGGAGATACTGTCTAGCCACACTGATGAGTTCTGATAGAACGAAACAGATCTGTCTGTGGATGACAATAGATATGTATATATATATATATATATATATATATATATAAATACATATATCTATATATATATATATATATATATATATATATATATATAAAGATGCTTTGTTAATATGGCAATATGGATTAAATCAAACAGCAGTTTAATGCAGAGATAATTAAATCATGATAATTAGAAATAAATTCTTTGCTTTCCTAATCAATATTCGCGTGTTTTCTTTCCTCACACTTCTATTGATAAAAGAAACTTTAAAGTACTCACACATTGCTCAAGTTCCATATTTCACTACAGTTCTTCTATTGAATAAGGCCAGAGTAACTTTCCAATGATAATACTCCATTTGTCACTCTCAAGTCTCAGATTTCATTGATTTATATTACGAAAGTTAGTGGCGCCATCTTATTAAAGTAATTTATCATTTTTCCATGCATTTCTCTTTCCAGAAACATGCATAATTTCTATTTAATACATAACGTGTTATGAAAATCATCTTATCTAACTTTCTTTCTAAAATCGTGTCAAATTATAATCCACGCAAGCAAGCGCTCATCAGAATTGTTTTTAATGATAATTTTTATTTGGCTAATCATACATATCGTCGATTGGTTTTAGAATAGGCTGACTTTGTAAAAGAGTTCTCCTGGGTATGACAATAAACTGCATATAGTGGTGAAGCTTCATATCTGGATACCTGGTGAGTGTGGATACCCGTTCATTGCTATTACAACCAGATCCAGTCTGAACAGATTTGGTAGTACTTTTAAGGAGCCCCTCATTGGTCTAAAATAAAGGTTTGAAAATTATTAGTAAACTAATTACAATATTCGATTCTATATTACTGTAAATACTTTTTATCAATTATAGTTGCTTGATTATATAATTGTTTACAATTATTATTATTATTATTATTATTATTATTATTATTATTATTATTATTATTATTATTTTACTCTTTTAAGAGTTTTTCACACCAGCGTTAGCCGAAGGCTTCTCACTGAAGATTATGTGACAGCAAGCTTCCTCTATTCTCCTGCACTCTTGTCAGTATTCTGTCTCCATTTGTCCTCTTATTTCCAAGTCCTCCAATCTCATTATCAAATTATAGTGACTGTATCGAGCGCACAATTGATATCACCGTCACTTTCATGATATATAGTTACTTTCACTTTCTTTCAGTTTTACCCTGTAGAGCATCGGAACGGCAAACTCCACTATTGGGCAGGTTCTCTTCTTCTTCACCCCACACATAATAATCACAGGGACTACCATCTTGCGAGTTAGATTGGCACATGCTGGAATAATGTAGTCACAGTAGTTTCTGCCTAACAAGACTGGATTTTCCAACTGATGTGGCACGTACTGTCCCTGGCATATTGTCTTTCAGAAACCGCCCACTCAATTCAGGCCAGTACTAGCTTCTCCAGGAACTTAATGTCAGCCAATATATGCTGTTTCTAAAGGTACGTGGGAAGATGAGTGAAGCCATAACATTACTATTACTAGTGACCACGCCAAAAACTACGATATGAACTGGGTGCTTGGTCTTTATCCAAATCGGTATATCCTGTTGAGACAGAGCAACCCAGCGCTTATTTTATGAATTCACCTGCTTTTCTCGTCAGGATTTTTTCTCATCTGAGAAGATGCTGTGGTATGTTCGTTTGGAGAGGATATATGAATTTGTTCCAAAGCTTTACAGTCCGGTCTTTCCATTTGACCATCATATGAGAGTACCAAATATCTCCTTGTACTAAATGTTTGAGTAGGCATTTAGATACTCTTATATTTCTAACTATGGACTTGATTGTCATGCTGGGTTTGTTATCATTTATTATATGGATTTCTCCAACAAATTCGGGAGAACTTTTCTCGTCAGAAGGATCAGAGTGAGGCTTCCGATC
>OY757912.1:27195575-27213075 GCA_963585895.1 Sepioteuthis lessoniana | reverse complement strand
GCTTAAGTAAAGGTCTGCTGCCTAACCACACACACACACAGATATAGACACACATTATATATATATATATATATATATATACCTCCAAACACATATTGCTAATCTTAATTGTCGATGCACGCCAAGATTTTTATGTTTACCGCGGTGCTAATGATACCATGAATCACACATCCATTAGACTTTTCGTTTCAAGAATAAAGGTTTCAGATTTGCCTTGCTGGTGCTTAAAGATACCCGTGCGTACGCGTTGTAAAAATGTCGGGTAAAGGTGATAGCACTGGGTAGTTTAAAGAATAACTAATACATATATATATATATATATATATATATGTGTGTGTGTGTGTGTGTGTGTGTGTGTGTGTGTGTGTGTGTGTGTGTGTGTGAAAGTTATATTCATGGGATACCAACCGATGATCAAATTATTCTGGTTCACAACATGGCATAGCTCTGCACTGGATTCCATAATTTTAGTGGCACTAATTAAGCCAGTTCATATGTAATAACAGCTCGCATACAAGTTCCTCAGAATTCAAGAGTATCAAATTTTGGCACTGATTCTACCTTGATACCTAAGGGCTTATGCTAGATGACATCAACGTTAGAAGAAAAAAAATGCTTCCGTCCGATATAACTCACGTGTTGTGCATAATTTAACTGTCATGTTCTTCAACGAGCTGGGTACCATTTCTCTCCTCATATAACTACACTGCACGAAAGATGAAGACAGAGAGATGTATGGCATAGGACAATAATCTCTTTATAAATCATTCTCCTCTCTCGGATTGTTCTGACTCAGTCAGCTGGGGCTGTAGAATAAACCAACTGCATTTCTGTAGAGGTGTAAGATTTCCCAAACGAGTGTCCTCTATATGACCTGATGGTGAAGTTCCAGTGATGCTGGAGTTTTCGGGAATGCGGATACCCCTTCACTGCTATCGCTCCCACGTTCACTCTGGCCCAGAGGGGTAGCACCTGATAAGGATTTGTCTATGGGTCAAATTGAGCTAAAATATGTTCTTATGCTTAACTGAATCGTTTAAAATAGAAATGTTTTTACATTTATCAGTGTGTAAACAGAAAACTGTACTTATGTTGAATTGCATTGTTTAAAATATATTTGTTTATATGCATAAAATTGGATTTGGTATTAAATAGCCTAATATAGTTGATATGCCATAAAATCACACAGTGTTCGTAGAAAAACTTTTTTGCATACACAGAAGAAGAATACAGTCATTTTTTGACTTATTGCATTTAAACTATTACACTATTTGGAAATTAATTTTCATTTTATGCAGAAGGGATAAAAATAAATAAATCTAATAAACATCTTATTATTATAAGAGTGTTGGAATGTAATTGCGTTTCACCAGAGAGGCTGCAAAAACAAAACTAAATTGCATTTACTTCGAAAGTATCAAAATGCAATCATTATTTTCAAAATTTGCAACCGAAATGGAAAATACCTTTTCGATTCGAAAAACTCAACGTTTTTCCCAGTGGAAAGGTTTGAAAGACAGTTTTCAACATTTTCTTTGTTCATGAATCCTCTTATACTTATGAAAGAATTTTGCGATAAAGATAAAAACGAAAATCTGTAGTTTCTAAATCTGTTTTTGTTTCCTTTGTTTTCTTCGTTTAAAAGAATCTCAACCTACATGAGTTATTTGATGCTGAAGACTTCCTCGTGTATGAATAGTTGTGGTAACATTTAACCCATAGCATGTGGGGATGGAGAGATTTATCATCATCATCATCATCATGTAGAGCCACCTGCACGGATATCCCTGACCCTCTCTTGCCACTTTTCCCTATCGTTCATCCCCTCCGCAGGTCTTCTGGACTACACCCCGCATCTTCACATAGCTGCTGTATGTATGTTCGAGCTGGTCGTCCTGCTTTTGCTCGGCCATAAGTGGGGGGTCCATAGGAGTACATCGCTTATGAGGTCGTCTCTGCTCCTCCAGTAGTGTCCTGCGTGCCTGTATACTTTTTTTCCAAAAGTATTAGTTTGAAAGAAAGCTTCATAGCGTGACTGGAATTCGAACCCTCTTTCTACTATATCACAGATCAAAACGTTATTTATTATGTCACTGGGACTACTCCACTAATTAAAATAATGATGGAGGTTCTACAAGGGAGTATATCTGATGAGGTCTTGAGGATCTGAAAAACCTAGAATTCCGGTGGATAGCACAAGTAAATAAAAATGGATGACCATCGCTACTATTCAAAAAAATGTCTCTGGATGGCAGATCCTCATAGAAGAGATAACCTAATTTCCTTTGCGGGACGCGTATATATTGTGAATTCAATCAATACCAGTGAGCAACTCGGACATTTAGCGGCTCATGTCCACGAGGAATGCTTTCTCGCCTCCCAACGCCCCGAAAAACATCAAAGTAGAAAGTTATCGGTAATGAAAACCAAAGCTTCCTCTGAATGCCACATATCCACCTGGAACTATTCCGAGAACACCTGTTGCTCTCAAGGTCCCGGTTAATGCCTAATGGCCTGCACAAGTTGTGGAATAATCTTATAGATTTATGTTCGTAACAGCAGTCATAATTACAAGGAATCATCTCGGGTATATATATATATATATATATATTGAGAGTGAATCTGTGTGCGTGTTCATGTGAGCGTATATGTATGTGTGTGAAACAGTCGGGATTCCTTTTTTAATCAATCTGTCATTGACCTTTGAGCACATTTATCTTTTACTAGGAACAATGGCCTTATGTTAATCATTTACATATATATATATATATATATATATATGTGTGTGTGTGTGTGTGTGTGTGTGTGTGTGTGTGTGTAAGGTGTAGAAGAGTTTACAGTTTTATCATAAAACCGTTGGGAAACCAACCTTCCTAAATGAGGTTGACTCCAAAATCAAAACCAGAGAAAGTCTGCTGACATGTGAGTATTCTTTAGTAAAAAAAAAAAAAAAAAATAAATAATAAAACCTGCAACTTGCAGAGTCACCAATTATCTTGCTATGATTCTCAGTGTTTTGCTATGTTGGTTTAAAGTCGTTCAAGTGAATGTGACTGTAATCCAACGACTTACATATCTCTCGATACATTATCATCTTCCGCATGTTGCATATTTTTCACAATTATTTATTAACCAGTAAGTTTGAGTAGTAATTTAGGAGGGTAAGATGCCTATCATTTGACAAGATGTGGCTGTCATATATATATATATATATATATATATATATATATTTCAATCATATATCTTAGATGCATCAGGGAGGTCTTCAGGGATGCGCTGTCTTCATTACCGATTTCGGGTTTTTTCTGCATCATATCAGCTCCGAGAGTAACCCCGGTTTGACTCTGAAAGAGCCAAGCCGCCCCCGTAATCGCGACGTGCTAGGCTCGTGCCTCTACCAAAGCAAAGAAAAAATAAATAAAAAACTGGACTTCGGCTGTTCTTATATATATATATATATATATATATATATATATATATATATGCAAGTTTCATTAAACATAATAGACATTTTATGCCTACATATTTTCTTCTGGATCCGTTTGAATTCCTGTATTATTTCTATTGTATTCGGGGGGAATATATTTAGGTATTGTCCATAGTTGTATGTATGCCGACTTTGGGCCATCATCAGGGGAGAATCTATTACAAAAGCGATGTAACTTTTGTTTTAGCAAATTACTACTGTGTAAGGACGTCTTTGCCGTTGAAGATTATGGCGTTTGTTTTTAAATGTAATTCTGTAAATTACTAGGGATACATACAACTATGGACAATACCTAAATCAATTCCCCCCGAATACGATAAAATAATACGGGAATTCGAACGGATCCAGAAGAAAATATGTAGGCATAAAATGTCTATTATGTTTAATGAAATTTGCATTAACGAAGAAATGCTGACTATATATATATATATATATATAAATTAGCCTCCAATCTCGCTTACACATGCAGATAGATAAATAGATATACAGATATTTTTCTTCGTGAATTTCGCTTAGCGTAAGGATTATTGTCATAGGAACTGTAATTTATGAGTCGACCTCAAACCCTGGAGGACACTGTTAGCACTTCATTTTGTGCTTATGTTCCTTGATAAATCTCTGAATCTAGTTGTTATGCTCTTGGCTATTTTGATTGGTGCAGAAGATTAGGTTCTTTAGTGTTGGTTAGCTAAGTAGAGTAAGAGAGAAAAAAAAATCAACTATTTAATCCACCTATAAATTGACATTGTGTCATGTTTCTAATAGCGAATGAATTCAGTAGGTGGAACCTCTCTGAAACTGGTTGACTAATTCACCTACCTAGGAAGCTGTGTCTCATCAACCGAAAAAGATATCGACACGCGGCTAACGAAGGCATGGACAGCTATCGATAAGCTATCGGTCATATGGAAATCAGACTTGACCGATAAATTGAATCGCAGTTTCTTCCAAGCAGCCGTCGTGTCGATACTGCTGTATGGATGCACCACTTGGACGCTAAAAAAACGGCTGGAGAAGAAGCTACACGGCAACTACACAAGAATGTTGCGAGCAATATTAAACAAGTTCTGGTGGCAACACCCCACAAGGCACCAACTACACGGCCACCTGCCTCCCATCACGAAATCTATCCAAGTTAGATCAACCAGGCATGCAGGACACTGCTGGATGAGCAGGGACGAGCTCATAAGTGATCTACTCCTATGGACCCCCACATATGGACGAGCTAAAGCAGGACGACCAGCTAGAACGTACATACAGCAGCTATGTGAGGATATGGGATGTAGTCAAGAAGACCGGCCAGAGGCAATGAAAAATAGGGAAAAATGGCGAGAGAGGGTCAAGATATCCGTACTAGCGGCACGACATGATGATTATGATATACATATAAACGGAACGGTTATGAACACTCCTTTTGTATACATATTTTCTCTTCTGCCGTTAATTTATAAATAAACATCGGTGTTTTTCAGCAACCTAAAGTCTTGATAAAGTTTTATTAAATTTAACGTTGACTTCCTATCATAATAAATTCATAAATCTGGATTAATTTACTTTTCTTCTATATATATATATATATATATATATATGAAGAGTAAATAAAAGATCTTAATCCGACAATATGTAGAAAGACTGATAAGAACGATCCAAATGGAAGGAATGATTTATTGAGAGCTCGACACTATAGCGTTTCGATTCTACTGAACCATCATCAGGACCATGATGACATTCAACAGAAGTCGTGTATTCAAGAATTTCATCAACAAGTACAGCAATATTTCTTTCAAAACGACCAACTTTTGCTTATTATACATATTTACCCCTGGAATTTTGTATTTTACACTTCTAAACATCCATCGATAACTTAAAATCGTTAATATCGCCCCTCATGTCATGATGATGGTTCAGTAGAACCGAAACGCTATAGTGTCGAGCTCTCAATAAATCATTCCTTCCTCTTGGATCGCTGTTATCAGTTTTTCTACATTATATATATATATATATATATAAATAGAGAGAGAGAGAGAGAGAGAGAGAGAGAGAATGAGGGGGAGAAAGAGAAAAGAGAGAAAGGGAAGGAGATCGATCCATCTATCTCAGTGTGTTCAGATTAAGCAGCAGCAATGTGAATATATCAAAAAATATTCTTTCTGAATGTTTTGAAAGAAATACTGTTGTATTTGTTGATGAAATTCTTGAATACACGACTTCTCTTAAATGTCATCATAACCCTAAAAAAGAAATTAACCGCCATATTTTACGTGTACAAGTTAAGCAATTAGAACCATGGATTGCACCCCGATAAATATCCGAAATATTATTTTTTCCTTTAAAATATTATTGAGAAATTGCGATTGTAACTTCATCAGCCCATTTGGCTGGGGCAGTAAAATACACCAACTGCAGAGGGGAAGATTATTTCACAACGAGTGTCATGGATATGTTATTAAACTATATGATGGTGTGGCTCCAGCCTAGGAGGGTTCCCTCCATTGCGATTGCATCCAGCTCAATTCAGACCCGGAGTAGAATCATCTCATATATTCCTCTCTTTCGATAGAATATAACATGTGTCTAAACAAATGACTGATGTTAAACTGCGATTTTTATATAGCATTGTTAGAAACTATTTAACTGTGTGCTAAAAAGATCTCAGGCTCATTTAAGGATGTATCAACGAAATGTGTTTACAAATTACACACACACACATACACACACACACACACACACACACACATATATATATGTAATGTTTAGAGGTCTTCTTCGGATCAAAGAAAAAATGGCATCCATTCTTGTTTTATCTGAAGAAGTCCTCTTAATTTGTTAGAGCATTACACCATGTTGCTTCCTATATATATATATATATATATATATATATATATATATATATATATATGTATATGGACATGGATCCCTGCGTTTAAAAAATTTATTTACTTAGGGTTATAGTAAGATTTCTTCCCGCTAAAGGGTAACAATGTAATTCTTAAACCGATTTGGTGTTTACATCTCTGTACACACACAGTATATATATATATATATATATATATATATATATATATATATAAATGATTGGACATTGAAAACCTACAATGTTTGATATGGCATAAAACTAGACCAAACCAAACCTGTAACTTTACCTATTTTTTTTTTCAATTCAGAATTCATAATGTTTATTGCTTGGACCTTGTAAAAAAATAAAAGGAAAAGAAAAACATTCTGGGACTTTGATGTGAAGAATTTTCATTCTCATTTAATTGACTTTGTTAGGCAGTTTTCATTCAGTTCGAGTAAAAGCCCTTCATAAAGGCACAGATCAATAATTACTTCATTCGGCACTTACTAATTTATTTGGACAATTTAAGCTTTTTGGCCTGGATGTGTTACCAGTCTAGGAGAAGGAAGAGTTGGAATTTTGAATGCCGTCCAATGCTATATTCACTCACGTTCTAACCACACCTTCAACGACACAGAGAGAAAGCAATATTGGATTTCCTTAGGGCAGAATCAATGGCGTCTTTGGGGAAAAAAAATTCTGCATTGTTTATAGTCGGTTTTCTATGCATTATTTGCCTGACCTGCGCTATGATTCAGGTGCCGTTAAATATTCCAGCTGCCTATCAGAAGCAAATATGCTTAAATTGGAGTGATTATGTGTAACTTTTCTTGTTACCAAAACAAAAAATTCATCTCAAAATTTGTGGACGTAGAGACATAAAATGTATAGTGACGCAAAATAGATGCAACGAATTGATGTGATAATGATTTATTACTGAGACATGCATGATGGAGGTTATTTGGAACACGTTCTGTAAAAAATGAGTTTTTTGAGCTAAAAACATTAGATTGATGTTTTTTTTTAAATTGTTATTATATTAGCTTCCAGGACGTGCAATCTTATTTTTGTATTTTTGTCTCAGTAATGAATCAATATCATTTTAACAGGTTGTATCTATTTTGAGACAGCTTTGAACGATTTTGTCTCCAAATAAGAAGTGGCGTAATTTTTTTTCCTTTTTTGTCCAAGGCATGGTTATCAAGGTTTAATAGTTACTAGAGTATAAAAAGTTTAAAACCTGAAACAAAAAAGAACACATTGATAATAGTTATCAAGAGTCATATGGGTCCCATGCATATTGAGATACCCTATATATGACAGCATGACTTCACGCCAGAAAAGTGGATTTTCTATAGAGCTTTGACAAATGGAAAACTCCCAGATATAAGTGTTTCTTGCAAATTTAACCGTTTTGTTTGAAATGCATGTTTCGTTTATTAACGTCCTCGTCATCAGTTTTCCGTTTCGATGTATTTGGGACATACCTCGTATAAATAAGCAAAATAAACCAGATAATTTGTTTAAATCTGTCATTTAACTTGAACTGCATTCATTTTATAGAAAACATAATTGTTCATATTTAAGTTTGGGGTTCTAAGCAAAATATACCTGCAAACTTTTTTTCCTTTAGATACGAATAATTAGTTTGGATTTTTTGTATGCTACCATATCATATTCGTAATTCATTTAATACCAAAACCATTGCAGCAGGAGGACAGTAGTGATATTATTCAACACATAACTGGATTAATAAAGGGCTCATCCATTTCCCAGTGGTATTAATCCGAAAATAGATGTAATTGCGTAACTGGAGTAATACCTGATTTATTTCACGACCATAATCCATGACGTTAGCCATTACACTATGGAGACCCCCACTTGTCATCTTAAAAAAACATCGTTTGTTTTATATGTTATTTTTATCGGTTTAATAAAAATAGGTTATTTTTATTGTATATTATGTTTATTTGCATTTATCTTCATCAAAAAATCAAGTGTAAGAACAATTAAATTACTTTGTTTAATTTCCAGTTATATGTTCTAAAAACAGTTAATAACAAATAATTATGTACTGAAATAATTATAAACCTCTTCCATTGGTAACAATCAAATTTGACCCCCAAAATGTAGCTATGACTCAGTTTTTTTAAGTTTATTTGCTTTCCGTATCGTGCAAGGAAATCGCTATCTATTGGTTTCTACATTATTTTCAGTAGTATATCACCCCTTTGTAGGTTATTTAAATAAAAGCCATCCTTGTAGAAAAAACAAACAAATAATAGTTTTAATATTTAACCCATAGCTAAGGAGATAAGGAAACTCGTTATAGTATAATATATTGAATTCAAAGAGACAATCTTAAATATGCTTTTTTTAATAACATTCTTTCCACCAACCACGATAAATGTATCATCGATTCTCATTAAGACTCATGATTCCAACAGAAAACACAGGAGAGCATACAAAATGATCAATACTCGTTTTCAAATGATGAAACTAATGAATTAACATCTTCCACGATATCTTTAAAATGGAAATATGCTGATTTGATCGTGGCTGTAATTTTGATGAATCTCTTTCTGAAGTTAATAAATCGCCCTTGGACGTATGACTGGGTTTCACAGTAACGGATGTCTATAAAAAGAGCACTCCAAGTAAGGGACGGTGACACATACAACCGCACAACACTCCCACCATTTCCATCTTGAGAAAAACATTGACGAAGTTTGACTATCAAAGACTGATGAATAGCAAAACGAGACGGCTGTCTCGGTAGAAATGAATACTAGGATTTCAAGTTGTTGAATATAGATTGAGACTGAACGCGATTGAGAGGTTGGAAATATCGGCTATGATATCAAATACTGACGTTTGATCTTTTTAAAAAGGGAAGCACAGGTCTGATATAACCTAGTTTGGTCTTGAGCCGATCGATAACAACAAGTATTCTGCTTTTATGTCAGCCTCTCAGAACCGACCAGTCACCCGTTTTAAATCTTCCACCACTCTTTGTTATATCTGAAATGGGGAAACTGTTGAAATTTCGGGCGAAGGTGAGTTGAGTTGATAAGATTACGGTGGCGGACCGAGAGATATGTTAGAACGTTGATAATATAGCATAAATTCTAGTCGATAAACATAAAGTCTAATCGATCAATAGACAGTTTTGCCGCAAAGGTTGGCCAGACTTTAGAGAATAAATCTACCTTTTGTTAAAGACGAAACACGGATATACATCAGTTAAATCGAGATAGGGATCCCAGTTTCATAAATCCGTCAGGAGGATATAAACGCATTTCCTTATGGAATTCATCCAACTCCCCCGACCAGTTTCAAATGTGAAATGAGCTCGACTTCAGTAAAGGAAGTAAAATGCGTAGGTATATCTAAAAATTTATAACCGATTCGGAGATTCGTTAGGTACAAGAGATTGAATTTGACCTTACCTATATTGATTCAAAGGGGTGATGAAACCTGGGGCTGGTAATTTTCTTTTAGAACTCAGCGAATTTAGAAAAAATTCTATTTAAGAATCTTGGTATGCAAATATTTAGCATTTTCACTTTTCAACCCTTTTTTATATATAACAAGTGATCACAAGTTTATTTGGTCTCTTTGACTTAACACTTGTTTTATACCTCATAATTCAGAGATTTGTTTTGACACTAACTCGTTAAGGGCAATAAAATTATTTTTTTACTGCAGATAACGCCTTTTCTTTGATGTGCTTATTTCTCAATTTATGGCTCATTTATGGAAAAATTTACAGTTTAAAGAGACCTCACTACTCTAGCGCTAATCATCTCCGATCAAACCTTAAAAACAAAGACTTATTTTCCGATTGCTCTAAAATAAGTATATATGGTGGATGGAACTTTTTAAAAAAGAACAGAAAGTATCAGGATGTACTTGTTTTTAAAATACGTGACTTTGTCTTTCATTTTGCATTCATTTACCAACATCTATTATCTGTATGTTAAATTAGAATAAAGCAAGTTGAAAGGACAATTATTTACAGTGATTTGCTAAGACTTCTACACAAATATCAGATTGCAAACAGTATTTACTTCTACTCAGTCGTCAGCGATCTGAAAAATAAATGGATTTATTGATGCCTAAATTTGTTGATTTGACAATAACTAATGCTTTCAGTTTGACGTCACTTGTATGACAACAATGAACACTCAAGATTGACTTGATTCTTTGTCTTCCTGGTCATTAGAAAGACCGTTCCCAGGGCACCAATTACGATTGGAATCATCGTCATTTATATGTTCCCCATTTTCTTTTTGAGTTCACTGGCATGATAGAAATATTTTTCTATATTTTCGTTTTATTTTATTTTATCTCTGTCATCTGCTGGGACGATAATATTCACTAGATGAAATTTATTTTCTATTTGTTAATGAACACCGGCTCTGACATTCTTGCCAGGGTACGGAAGTCTGTGTCGGAAATTAAGCAAGACACTAGCGTTTGAACACCGATCACTAGAAAACGGAAATTACAAACCTCCAGATAGCATAAATGAAGTGGTAGACATTTGACAGTTGGAAAAAAGGCCTTGTGCCACACTCCTCCGGTTGGTGGAACGTAAGACAAATACCGACATTAATCAGTTGGACTTATCAGAAAGATGAACTTAAGTCGAATAGAGATTTCATAGTTGGCCGGTACACTCTTGGGTCAAGCGATTCTGTTATTCATCTAGGCAAGACTGCAGTGTTACGGATAGTAAAAAGTTTTCGTTTGACTTATTTTCTGCTAAAGTATTAATTCATGCAATTGTTAGGTCGTTTGCTAATATTTTTATGTACATGTGAGCGTTCAAAAAGTTGTATCTCCTTGATAATTTTATGCATCTTACCTTATTGGAAATAATAGGGTTTGGTCATATATTATTTATCGGCTTGGTCAAATTTTAAACATTTGCAGGATTCTAGCAGTTCGTCTTATGAACCCAGTCGAGTTTGCTCTTGCTAATTTGCTGCTTTCACTTATTTTGTGTTTAGCCTTTTATACTGTGTCACCACATAACCTACATTCACCGGTCTTCTATTTTTTTTATCAATGTCTGCGTTGATGTAATTGTTTTTATAGCTTTATTTTTGCTCTTATTATTCTTATTATTACTCTTCTGAAAGTTTTCTATTCAATCGTTAGCTTATGGATTTCCACCGGGGTGTCAGTGACAGCAAGTCTTCTCAGGACTCTTCTCGTTATTCTGGCTGATCTTAATAATTATGTAGTCTGAATGGTCTCTGCTTGTCCGATTGTTTACACTTGGTGTCACCGTCATGTTCCTTTTTTCTAGTTCTCTTGCAAGAAAGAGCTATTTATTCCATTTTCGCTTTCATTAAATTTTACTCTCTGGGCATCTACAGTGGTGGGATGGTTAGCAAGTGAGAATAGCAAACCATCATGAGTGAGTTCAATTCTCATAGTGTGCCCCATTCATATGGCTTTGCATCTAACCGAAAAGCTTTGGGAATTACTACTCTGTGGTCCGCCAGAACGGCAAATCCACTGTTCGTCAGGTTCTCTTTTGGTTGACTAGCATTAAGTCTGGTCGTCTAGCCGAAATTTGGTGATATATTTGTATCTCTAAATCCCATAGAATTTTGTTCGTCTCATTCACCAGGACAATTTTTTGGTTGTGCATATATCACTTATTTTAATGATCAGATTTCAATTTATTGCACACCCTTTGGCGGATTCCCTTCCCCATTCATTCGTCTTCAGTCTTTTACCACTTTTGCTGCATGTTCTTATGTGACGAATCGTTTTTTTCTAAATCACCACATTGCCAACATTTTGCTATTTTCTTGTATCTTATCTATATTTGCTTTAAAATAATTGGTCTTTCTAGTCTTTTGTGCTGCTATTAGAAGAGATTCAGTTTCTCTCTCTTAAGGTTTCACTTTACTTAGCCTAGTCCAAGTCTTCTCGTGTGATATTTTGTTTACTTGTCGCTTGAAATATCGATACAATTGTTCTTTTTCCTTTTTTTGTGCCTTAGTTATTGTTGTTGTGTTGATCGTTGTGTTATTTCTGGTTGCACCAACTTTTTTTTTTTTTTTTGCTTTACGGTTTTTGAATTTGTTATACATTTACAAATGTACATGATTCAATAAGCCCACGAGAGCTAATATACCAACAACTATCAAACCTAACGAAATGAGAAAAATATGTTGTTCTTATTTTTCAAGGAATCGGCGTAAAATCTGAAGACTTATAAAATATTTCTGAGTTTGCAGTAGCAAACGAAGAAAACCTTAAACATAAAAAATTAACGGTAATGTGGCTGTAGAAAACTAAATATAAATTACCTGTGCCAGAGTTTATATCCCCAGTCCAAATTTAATCATGAATATTTTGTTTCAAATACGAAAGAAAATGTTTGTGCAATAGTTGGCTGGATAGGTTTTAAGGAAGTTATTCAATTTATTCAGTACAGGATTGAAATAACGATTAAACACAAGAAATTCAAGAATCGTTTGAAATTTGAACTCATTGCTCTTTTCAGTTAGCCTAGCAGACACCAAATTTTATTCACAGTAAGTTAGTAATTTCAGACTTACTATTTATCTACTTGTGTAAGAATGTGGAAGGTAGAGGGAATATGATAAAGTGACATTTTTATGCTTACATTTGTCTGGAAATTTTAACTCTTAAAATAAATAATCGATTCTGCGTATTTTTAGCACCATAGAACATTTAATGTTATTTGGTTGAGGCGTTTCATTCGATTTCTTGTCTTTTCTTGTTTGTTTTTTCTTCTTAAGAATGTACTCAAGTCTTCAGTGCATTTATGAAAAGTTTCGATTAAAAAATAAAAAATCTGGGAATAATCAGAAATATGGCAATACTAAATGTTTGTACGTGATAAAGTGTTAAATATTAACTAGAAACCCATCGTTAAAAGTTTTATTTTTGACTCAATAACCCAACAGAAGTAATTTATCTAATCAAAGTAATAGCTTTTTTACCATACATTAATATCATCATCATCATCATGTAACGTTACCAGTAAGGATATACATGACCCTCTTTCGCCACTCCTCCCTATCGTTCATTGCTTCCGGCTGGTCTTCAGGGCTACATCCCGCATCGCTACAGAGCTGCTGTATGTAGGTTCGAGCTAGTCGCCCTGCCTTTGCTTATCCATGACAAGGGGTCCACAAGAGTACATCACTTATGATCTCGACCCTACTTCTCCAGCAGTGTTCCGCATATCTGGTTCGTCTAATTTTGATAGTTTTCGTGCAGGGTGGTCAGTGGTTGTACAGCTGTTGCTTTGTGGAGTGCTGCCTCCAGGACTTGTTCAATATTGCTTGATCGTTGTAAAACATGAAAATGAGAATTTTGCACACATTGATTACTAGCTCATCTAACGATTGAAGATGTCAAACTCGGAGTCCTGAGTTTTCGAGCTCCCTTAAATTTTTATCACTGATTTTAAATATGTATGCGTTTATCTGTTTTTTGGGGAGTGGGGAGTGGGGATAAAATGATTGAAGAAAAATTAGAGGAATTATTTTTATTCGATTTGATCTTCCTTTCCTTAAAAGGTTCGTGAAGTAAAATGTTGTTAATAGGAAATTTAAAGCCTTTCAGCTGAAAAGTCGTCCATAGATCTGCCTGCGAAATAAAATGGTTTTACTTGGTAAACAAACTGCTGAAATCTTTTGAAATGAGGCCATATTGATTTCAGATTGACATTAACTCGCGATAAGAGACAGTGTAGTCAAACCAAAAACAAACAAAAAAATTCTCATTGTGTTTCGTTACACTCAGTGCTGTTGAGATAATCGCCATAGGTGTAGAAAAGAGTCTAGGTTAAAAAAAAAAAAGGTCAGAGAAAGAATCAAAACGATCCAGACGACATCACTGTTAAAATAAGCTAGAATATTTAGAAGAGGCTTGGAAACCTGTGGCGACTTCCTCTTAAGTAGACTTCAATGAAAAAAATATTGTTAAATCTGGTGTAAAAAAAATCACAAGGAAATCAATATATTCAACATTTAAAGATATAGTAAATGATCAGATCAGAATATGTCTGAGAAAAGAAGACATGAAAATAATATTTTTATTTCTATTTTGCTCTTTTAAGAGTTTTTCACGCCAGCTTCAGCTGATAGCTTTTAACCAGAGCTTGTGTAACAAGAAATTTCCTCAAGTTTTCTGGACTCTTCTCCGTATTGTGCCAGAGTAACAAATCCTTGGTGACCGTATTGAGAGTACCACTTACAATTGGTATCCCCGTCACTTTCATGTTCCAATTTAGCTCTCCAGAAAAAACTCGCACGGAGCAAAAAAAATAAGACCTTTAGTTGTTTTTAGCCTCCAACAGGACCAGAGAGTAAGAAATAAAATAAACGAAAAAAGGAACAATACTTAAACCTTGCCAGAGAACTAAAAACGCTGTAGAACATAAGAATGAAGGTGATACTATTTGTGATTGAAAAACTTGGAACGTTCCCCAAAGGCCTGGTTAGGGGGCTGGAAAAGTTGTAAATCGGAGTGTTAATCGAGTCTATCCAACCTAGAGTATTGTTGTGATCAGGTAGAATACTCAGAAGAGTCCTGGAAACATAAGGAGACTTCCCTAATGAAATACCACTAGTATACGCTGGTGTGAAGCATTCAGAAAGCGTGAAATAATGATAATACTAATACTACTATTTATAATAATAATAATGTTTTTCTAATTTCAGGAACACAAACAACGACTAAAGTTACTTATTAACTGAGAGGTACCAACGGAAAAAATGGTGCTGAGAAAACAACAAAAGTATACTTCTCTCTTAATTCAAGTGCAATCGAACGCAAAAATGGGACAAAAAAAAGAATGTTTGAATTTTTGGGCAAATTCTGCAAGATCTAATACAAAATAAATCTTTGCTGACCAAAGATAGAATGATACTAAAGAATGTTTTGTTTTCAGGCCACGTGTTACGAGAAATATGTCGACAAATTAGAATTAAAGAAGATCAACTCGACCACCTGACACGAATCGAAATACTAATAACTGAAAAACCAAGGCCCCCAATACTAATTGTAAAGTGAAATTCTTATTAAACGAAACGCCACAATTTCCATCACCAAAAAACAATAGATGATGCAAGAAGACTAAATAAATGTAAAGTTAATAAAAAAGTAATTACTTAAAAATAAGATTACATTACTATACCTCGGGAACCAAGACTAGAAAAAAGTTAAAGTAAAACAAATTCTTTACAAATATCCCAACGGACAACATCTCTGAACTAAAACAGCTAATTTATGTGGGAACAAAATTAGCTTGTGATATAATCAATGTTCCTCAAAGCAACCCGAACAGAAATACAATACCTGGATGGGAAATTAGGCTCGAAGGACTAGTAAAAAAATTGCGATAAGAAGCGAAAGTGTTAAAGAAGAAAGAACGTATTTGTATATGATGAGATGAGAAGACCAAAACAAAATAATAATCAAATTGGACAATACAGATTGAAAAAAAGAAACAAAATATATTAACGAAAGGAGGGAAAAGTAAAAGATACCGGGACAGAGTCAAGCAACACAAGAAAAACAGGACATTCCACAATAACGAAAGAAAATCCTATCAACAAATAATTGGTGACAGTACGAGGACACAACAACAAATGGACTCAAAGGAAAACAATTTTGGAGTAAAATATGGAAACAGAACGAATATTAAACAAAGGCGGAATAAATAAATAACATTGAAAGAGTATAACAAGGTTTCGAAGAAGGCCTTAAGGCGAGAATACACCAGGAATCATTCAGAGCAACACTCAAGAAAGTGCCAAGTTGGGACACGTCAGCCAAGATAGTATTCATGGATTCTGGTTTATAAACAAGTATGTCCACTGACAAATCATAATTGAGAAGTTGTCTAGAAGTAAGAATACGTATATGGATGGCAAATGGGAAGACTAAACTGATGCAGGAAGATCCCAGAGAAGTAACCATCTTCTCCACCGATAATGTGTCTGCCTAAGACGTCGATAAAAAAAAATTACGGCGCTGATTAGGGCGGAGATCTGTTACTCGCTTGTATGACAGTGACTGTTTCCCGAAGAACGAAAAGAGTTCCACAAGGGAACAAGGAGAACTGCTGACACCCTTTAGAGAAGGAGAAAAAAGCGAGGCAGAAAAAATGTAGCAATGGCGTCGACTTATTATGAGAAGTTCCGTAATCATTCATTATAGATTGCTTGAAAATGTACAAGATATCCGTACAAGTAAAAATAATTCATCATGGAAACAATGAAGAACTGGAAAGGGAAATTAGTTGCAGGAGTAAAATCTTTTAGAGATCAAAATCCAAATTAGTACATTCCAGGGAGATGCGCTTTCACCATTACTATTTGATATAGCAATGGACCCACTCAATTACATAACTAGAAATATCACTGGAGGCGGCAGATTTACGAAAACGCAAGAAAAAGTTTAATCATCTTATGTACATAAACGGCATCAAGCTGTTTACAAAAAATGAAAATATGATGTTCTGATACAAACAATAATAGTATAAAGCCTGGATATAGGAATGAAATTTGGCATAGAAAAATGCGTTACGGTCATAGGGAAAAGTGGAAAAAGAGATATAAAAAGAGGAATACAACTTCCAAATCAAGAAAGAATAAGAACGCGTGGAAAAAGGAAGATAACCCCGATGACATAACACTTCTAGCAAATACACCTGCCCAAGCCGAATCCTTGCTACATCGTGTGGAACGTGCAGCAAGTGGCATAGGCCTCCATGTCAACGCAGACAAGGCAAAATTCATGTGCTTTAATAAAAAAGACGACATCTCCACTCAAAAAGGTAGTCTTTGGAACTAGAGGACAAGTTCACCTTCCTCGGAAGCAGCGTATCATCAACCGAGAATGACATCAACACGCGACTGGCAAAGACATTGATAGCTATCGATAGAATATCGGTCATAGGAATGTCTCGCTTGGCCAATAAACTAAAACACAGTTTTTTCCTAGCAACGGTCGTGTTGATAGTGCTTTATAGATGCACCACGCTAACCAAACGTATGGAGAAAAAGCTTGACGGCAATTACACAAGAATGCTGCGAGTGGTATTGAACAAGTCCTGGAGGCAACACCTCATAAAGCAGCAGCTGTACGGCCACCAATCACACATCCGTAAA
>OY757912.1:27173075-27190575 GCA_963585895.1 Sepioteuthis lessoniana | reverse complement strand
AGAATTACACATTGAGGATGTTTCAGACTATGAGGATAAATGCTGGATACAAGAGTTACTTTTACAATGGTTATATGTTGTTAAGAAAAGAATAATATTTTGGTTGTTTTAAGAAAAAAAAAACATTTAATTGTGTCATAAAAATTATCATAGTTGCAGGAGGAGTAGAACACAATGAAGTATTGGATACATGGAATAAGTGAAAAAAAAAGACGTTGAAGAAATAAGCTGAAGTGAATACAACGTAACTCTCAGCCGGAAAAAAAACAAAGGAAGGCCTGTGCACATGCATACGTGCACGTACACAAACAATAAAAACACACAAAAAAAAAACACACACACACACACACACGCAAACACACACACATAGATAGAAGGAAAAAGACCAGAATGGAAACAACGATTTTTAGCTGATGGAGGTGATAAAAATACGAGGAGAAGAAGAAGAACAACAACATTGATGAGAAAGAAAGTGAAGACGAAGATAGCGAGAAAAAAAAAGAAGGAAAAGTAGAAAATCAATTATAAAAAAAAAGTGGAAAGAAGATTAAGAAGAAAGAAAACGAAGACGGATATATGTTACTTTCGAGAGACAGAGAGTGAGAGAGACAGAAAGACAGAGAGAAAACGGAAGGAAAATACTAAAAGAGAAACACATTTTACAAACCGATAGCTTTCGAGTTAAAACTGGAAAAAAGAATAGAGAGGAGAGGAAAAAACCCTCTACTGAAAGACAAACAGCAGATGAACTGAACAAAACAAAAGTCGTAAGACAGAGAAAAAATATATTGGGTAGATAAGCGACGGGCACATAAAGATACGACATTGTATATTATTGGATTTTCTTTTATATCGACTTACCAATTAAGCGCTCCCATCATCGAATAGTTTAACAGCCACAGCGATTGGGTGTATTATCCCCAGGGGGCCACTTATAAGCCACCTATAACAACATTACATAAATAATAAATAGACCTATTAAGAAACGTTTAATTCGTTCTCCAGAGGTATACAAATCAAAAACTAATTTAAAGCATCTCGGTATTTCCAGTCGATAGTGTTGGCCTCATATTTATTACTAGGATAGTTGTGGTAAGAATTAAGAGTTCCAAGGATTATGAAAGCTCTCTGTGATCTAAGAGTATTGTCTCAATGGTCTTTTATTAAGTACTTTCTTCCAATAAACATCTTTATTTAAATGCAATTTCATTCTATACATTGGAAACCTTCTAAGATTCATAGCACACTTTTCTTTTTCCCATTTTTTTTCCTTAAAAGCTCTACTTGAGTACAACGTAGAAAACAGTTATTCTCTGTTTCTCTTGTCTCACTATGTATTTCATGAAATACTGGGTAACCCTCTAACAGAAAATAAAATAAATCTAAGAAGCAACTACTTCAGTTTATCGTTTAATGTAATGGTGACCCTAATTCAAATACTGAACGAAGCTTTTCACTTGGTACTGTTGTCCTTGGGCTCAGTATGAACCCATCTGTTATTCGGACAAGAGACAAATAGTTTATGTAGCTTTGGTAAGGCAACCAATCTAAGGTAAATAAAAATTCAGAATTAATCCACAAATCAAACAAGGGGGTGTCGACATGGCGTAAATTTTAAAGTTCTAGACTGCGGAATCGTAGTAAGCGAGTTTGAACTCCAGTCACGCTATTACGTTCACTTTTGGACAAATACCCTTGGGAAAGGTATAAACCCCCTTATCCTCCCAGCAATGGGTTAAATGGAATACTGCTGTTTTTCTTGAATGGTGGCTTTGACATTAAATAACCCACGAAGCTTGATATCCCATTAATCAAAGAAACTAATCAAATAAGGAGATTAGTAACTAAGCAGAACTCAACTAAATAAATGATCTTGTATCATATCTACCACCTCGTGGTGGAGTTATATAAATACATCCTTGATAAAAAAAAAATATTGCGGATAATGATTCGGTTGATTGGTTGGGTTATATGGCATATAAATCCTTGTAGGTTGTTTAATGTCAATAACTGTAAATAGTTTTTCAACACATTTTGTAGATAACATTTTTAAATTAGCCAAAGCTCATCATTTTGCACACAGATGGTTTCAAGTATTGCTATGAAATAGAGTTTAATTTAACATCAGACATTTTTTGCACAGATTTAGATATGAATTACAAGTATCTTCATTTACCCACAAGTATTGCTATGATTTCTATACAGATATATGTTTCCAATTATTGCAATTTAACGCTAATAATTATATTCAAACTTTGTTGAAGAGTCCCAAGGATTACTACTTATAACTAACAATTCAGTTAAATACCAATCATTTGTTTACTGTTAAATGATCAATAAAAATTAAATTTCTAACAATTCAAGTTAACATAAGTCATTTGCTTCCTCACAGTTTAAATGTCACACAGTTCCATTTGACCCATAAATAGGATCCTAACAAACGCTATCACTCCAGGGGAGAATGGACCTAGGAGCACTGGCAATGAAAGGATACTCCACATTATCCAGGGTTCTTGTACAGGAGTCTTGCCAACAGAATGTTTAATGTCATATCTAGGACTCTTGTTGGTGGTGGGGATGCCTCTTTGCAGAAATGCAAACAGTGTTTTTTTAGACAAGGTAGCTGTAAAATATATCGACTGCTTCACTGCAGAGGGGTAAGACCTCCCTCAACGTGTGTCCTGGATATGATACGAAATTATCTGATGGTGAGGTTCCAGTAATGTTAGAAATTTGGGGAATGCGGAGTACTCCTTCATTGCCATCGCTCCCTGGTTCACTCTGTCCCAGAGTAGTAGCACATCATAAGGTCCTATCTATGGGTCAATTAGAAGTAGACTGTGCTCTTATACTATACTTAATCGCTTGAAATCGAACTGTTTTGAGATTTAAACTATGTACTTAAACTAAACTGAATTGTTTGAAATGGAACTGTTTTTAAAAGCAAAACTGAATTGTTATAAATAGAACTTTTTTAACATTTAACTGTGCGTAAAGAAGAACTATAATCATACTAAACTTAATTGTTTGAATTAGAACTATTTGACTAAACTAAATAACTTGAAATAGAAATGTTTTTGACAGTTAAACTGTACTTTTGTTAAACTGAATTCTTTGAAATAGGAATGTTTATTTGTATAAGAATGGATTTAGCATTAAACAACCTACAAAATTGATATGATTAAAAACCCTAACAAACGGTCTATTCTATAGCCTCAGCCGACTGAGCTTTGTGAAAACAGAGGAGAATCAGTTGATGCTTTGGCATTTTTTATCTATATGCAGCATTGTCTATAAGTTCGTACATTCCTACCAATGTCTTATGGGGAGGCACATGTGTCTCGAAAGATATCATCGAAAGAAAATGGATGCGACAAGCCACGTTAAAATACTGGACAAGGCTGTGTGGCATTTCAATTCACAGCAGTGCCTTTGAAAATAGGATAAATCTATACGGCTCTTTTAAGTGTAAATAATAGGGCAGGGGTGGATCTTTTGCTGCAGTTTGCCAAATGGTCTAATACAAGAAAAACTCTAAATTGAAACCAGTAGTACTCTACTTGTAATTGGGCATTATGTCACATCAATTCCATCGCGTTTTGACTGTACGAATAGATTCTCGTGTTTTACGGAATATTAATTTTTGTACTAAAGCAAATATACTAGGATTTTATAATTTTTTGTGCATCAGGACCTATATTATTAGGTATGATTATTTACTTAATGCTACAGTATTTTATCTGAATAACGAACAAAATCAATCAATCGATCTATCTATCAAAGAATTATTAGCTCCACAAAATATTTGCAGTATATATATATATATATATATATATATATATATATATATATATATTGCATAAGGTACGAATGTGGTACATTCAATAAGTTGCCAGACTTGTTTGTACAGGCATTTAAATTTGGCGTAGACTCTTGAAAATTCAAAATGTTATGGCGATATATCTTCTGAGATAACGGACCAATTTTTTTATGATTTCAGGTTCAAATGTGCAGCTAGAGCAGCAATTGGAATACACCCTACTAAAGCCTGATGGTCAGAGCTGGGGAATTTCAAAAATGCAATCTGGACGTGAGGACACTTTAGAAGAACGATATGTAATAAAATTGTTTTAAACTTGGAGAAATTTTCACAGAAAAGTATGGAATGCTTCAGACTGCTTTTGGACCATCTTGCATAAATCAAGCATCAGTTTCTGAGATTTATGGAAGGCAGAAAATCTGTGAGGGTTGATGAGAGGTGTCGGAGGAGTACGTAAGTAAATACTTCAGAGTTAATCGGCCAAAGGTTCAGGGTTAGAGTTTCTATGTTGAGATCTTAATGGAGTTCATGAAGAGGTTCCGTCGGAAAAGGCCAGCTATCTTCATATCAGGTCAGTGCCGACAGAACAATGCACCAATCCACAACTCCATCCTTTTCGCTTACTATTTGACCAAGATGGGCATAAAGACAATTCCCTCACCCTCCCTATAGTCCAGAACTTGTTCCTAGTGACTTTTGGTTATTCCCTTAGCTCAGAGGCTGTCGTTATAAGACAATAGAGGAGATGAAAGAGGCTGTGACGAAGGCCATTGACACGGTCACACAAGAGGACTTCGATAGGGCCTTCCAGAAGTTGTTAGAACGGTACAAGAAGTGCATTGCAGCCGGAGGAGATTACTTCGCAGGGGACTAGAGCTTCATGTGTGTACTATCAATAAAAGTGTCCATACGAAAAAAAGACTGGAAACTCATTTAATGATCCTCGTATATATTTTTGCATTATATATATATATATATATATATATATATATAATGCAAACCTTTTGTGATGGTAATAATTCTTTTAGTTTATTTTATTTTTAGTAGAACTTTTTGATGTAGCAGATTTTGGTAAATTTAAGTACATGATACAAAATAATAAAATCTGATGTTGAGGTTCCAGTTATGCTGGAGTTTGGGGAATACGGATACCCCTTCATTGCTATCGCTCCCTGGGGTGGTAGCACCTGATAAGGCTCTATCTGTGAGTTAAATAGAAGAAAACTTCATACTAATGCTAAACTGAATTGCTTGAAATAGAACTGTTTTCAACATTTATTTTGTGTACTTATGCTTAACTAAATTGTTTGAAATATATAGAAGTAAACTGTTTAATTACGCTAAACTAAATTGTTTGAAATAGTACTCTTTCGACATTTAACTGAGCGATAACAAAAAAAAAATATACTTATATCAAACTAAATTGTTTGAAACCTTTATCAAAATGTCTTAACTCGGCGTTAAATCACCCAAAAAGGGTTGATACGCCATAAAAAAATACTTCTTGTAAGAACAGTAATGATGCTATTTACATAATAGATGGAGGATATGGACGCCCATACATTTCCAAAGGGTATAATTTCAAAAGCAAAATTCATTGGACGACTGAAGTTCGATCTCGCTTACTACGATGTTGCAGTCCAGCACATCACGGGGATTATATCACAATAAGTATTATCAATACAATAAAATGTCTCAATGATCATAGATGTAACCTTCATATTTTTTTTTTTATATATTCATCTTTCTTGATTTTTAGAGTAGTATATCGTTAATATTATTTCAGGAAATCATTTTTATTCCGTTTATTCAGAGTGCTTTAATCGGATTGGAGTGTTTTCTTCGTCTTTTAGTAAGATTAAAAAAAATGCACTATTCCTTTGAATGATTTATCATGGAAAGGAAGGGCATTGACTTAATGAATAGAAATTAATTCTCTTTGGAAAACAGCAAAACCCCTCAGGCTACAGTAACTAATTGCGATTGGAGTGTTCCTAAACAACCTTAAGAGTCGTTTCTGCAAGGTATTTCTTTTGAAACGGTAAAAATTTGCAGTAATCTAGATTAGAATTTTTTTTTCATTTTTCATGATGTTTATCAAATCGGGTTTCTATCATTTAAGCCCCCACCTCTCTCTCTCTCTGCCTTTCTCTGTCTCTGTCTCTCTCTTTCGATTGTCGTATAATCAATCTAAATTCACAATGATTATTTTTCTTCGTCATTAACTGTGGCATTAAAACTCCGTAATTAATGACTCATTTTTTTCATAATCATTTATTTGTTGTTTCATCATTTGATGAAATGTTGGAATATATCTTCTAATCATTCCAGATACATAAACGTGGATTAAAAACCTCCACATTTTATACCACGTCACCATCTCAAAACTAAGACTGAATCATTATGTGTCTGTCTCTTTTAATTTTTTTTTCTCTCGTCCCCCTCTTTTTTTTTTATCTTAATCTTCTTTTTATTTTCTCACCTTGTCAGCGGGATATAGAACACACTGACTGTATCCTCTGCAGATTAGTGATAATTCTAAAAAGGGGGTCCTTGGTATGACAATGAACAGAATATGATATTGGGTTTCAATTTCTTGAGAACTGGGAAGTGCGGAATACCGTTCCATTGTTATTAATGCCAGGTTCAATGTGACCTCACAAATAGGGGCACGTCTCAAGGTCAAATTGATTTTTAGGCATTAAATAAACCTAGGTTGGTTAAAATGTCATTAAATCTTCCATCAATCATTATTTTCTTCTTTCCCTCTTACTTGTTTCCTTTTTCTTTCTTTCTTTCTTTCTTTCTTTCTTTTACTATCTTGATGCATAAAAAAATATGCCATCAAATGTGGTGAGGGAGACGGGAGTGATCTTCAAACGGAATTAAATCGCAAATTTCAATCCTTGACTTCATGTTTTCGTCCTAATCAGGCTATATCTTCCTCCTTGACTAAAAGGGAAAGTATCAGACTATGTATCTCGTGCCTGAGTCGCCTTCCAATTAAGGAATGTCTATGGAGACCAAGCAACTTTTAGTAATGTTCTTGCTCGTGCATTCATATGAGGTAGGGCCTAAGGATTGACTTTGTACAGCATCAGCTCGCTGATGGAGGAGTAAAGTAAATTCTGAGACGTGTGTGATCGAACAAACTATCCAGTCAATAGAACTTTGAGTGGAAAAATATAAGTTCCCTTAATATTGTGGACGAAGTATGAATTATTAATGATTGCTGAGAACTAACACCTATGTTACAACGAATTTTAAAACTCTTGACACTGTAAAAACTTTTGGCCAGTAACTGATATATGTGACATCAGTTACTGACCAAACTTCGTAAAAATTTCACATGTGTTCCTAATTATACATTAAGCATGATGGCTTATTCGAACCTACAGATGAAATTGAGAATCAAATGTATCGAGCAATTTAGGAGGAAACGTATATTGTAATTTTATATTTATTTTGGTCAAGTCTGACAGAGGTAGCAACAACTATATAGTAACTCTGTTGGGAAAAAAACGCGCTCTTAACATTACGGTTATTTTCGTAGGCAAGGGATTCAGTGGGTGTTATTTCAAATCCTGAACGAGGGTATTTGCTAATGTACTTCGAGAAAAAGCACGATTCCATTTCTTCTCACCCACCAAGCTATGAATAAATATTAGGATATATTAGGTTCTTTATCTATCTCTGACAAGAAAAA
Organism: Sepioteuthis lessoniana; assembly: GCA_963585895.1. NCBI lineage: Eukaryota > Metazoa > Mollusca > Cephalopoda > Myopsida > Loliginidae > Sepioteuthis > Sepioteuthis lessoniana. Next base: position 27,183,049 of record OY757912.1, on the reverse strand, counting down.
TCTGAATGCATACCGGCTTTATGCCGCTTAAAATTTCATCTTGTTTGACATCCTCTCCATATTGGAGGAGAAGAATATATATAAACTCCACTGGCATATTTTCACATATTCATTGACTTCAGTGTCAACTTCCATGAAATGCCAGTAATGAGAACATATTTTTATAATGGAAGAAAATATGAGGATGCCTTAGTTCAAAATGTTTGGTCTAAACTTCAGTTGTTTTCCCGATTTCCTAAAAAAAAAATACGCTCGTTTTACTTCTTATGTAACGCAACTTTTTTGTTAAATATATACAAATGTGTGTTATTCGTTTAAGATAGCTGTAGGGTATTAAAATCAGTTTATCCTTTACAAGTATTTATGAAATCTCCTAGACGTCTGATATTGGTTGGGAGCGACTTGATTATATCAATATGCAGCGCTTTATGTGCGAGATATTCGATTATCTGCCCTTGAGAATATTCTTTTTGCGAACACAATACAGAAAGAAAACTTTTGATGCAGACTCATAAAAAGATCTTATAGATTACGAGCACGTATTATAAATGGTGTGCGATTTGTTTAAACTATAAAAAAAAAAACAAAAAAAATTGTACGCTGTGCCTCCAAGTGATCTATCAAAATCAGTCCGTGTCTGAGTGCAACTTAGAAGGAGGATATGTTTAGAACTGGAAGCAGATGAGCAGGTGTTTTATTCCATTAGAGAAATAAACGAAAATTTCGTTGGAACATACCTGGATTAAACATCAAATTTTCAAGAGCATTCTCAGAATCAGCAGACGTATTTCCAACAGAAAAATGGAACTTACCTAAAAAAAAGAAAAAAGAAAAAAAGTGTCAATAATTAACATACACAAACGTAAAATGGAAATGTCAGAAATTAATAGATTGCCCAAGTTTAGCATGGAATTAAAAACACAGAAACAATTCTTTTCGAATGATGGAATTTGGCCATGGCTCTAGAAATATCTTCATTTGTGGACTGTTTTGTGGGTTCGATCTCATACCATCACAGAGGGAATATCCTCTTTAAAAAGGCCCAGGTTAATGAAAAATCCCCTTTGTGAGTAACAGATTTGACTCAACTGCTGACAAAAAAGGGTATGCTAATCTTAGAACACTGTGTACCTAGCGGAGGGTATCCGAGGAGGGTCTTGCCATAGGCAGCACCTGCCGGCCTTGTAAAAAGTCGGTGGTTTGATTGCTATTTAATGACATATATACCCTTGTAGGTTATTTTTGACAAATTCCTGTTTACACACACACACACACACACACGCACACACACACACATATATATAATTTGTTAGCAAATATTTTTTCGGTTAACTTTATATTTGAGAGATTTGTTAAAGCTCATTTATTTGTACAGTTAAATAGTTTTCAGTATACTATCTATTTACTAATAAACATATTTAATCCTAATCATTTAATTGCACACAGTCAAATTATTTCAAATTATGGTATTTAACATCAGTAATTCTACTTATCAGGTATTCTGTCAAATATAAACTATTTGCCCTCCGCCGTATGGTTTCAAAACTAATATGAATAATTCTAGCAAATTATTAAAATGTTCTATTTGATCCACTGGTTGAATCCTAATCTGAGTCTTAGAGAACCTGGAAGTTATGACAATGAAGATGTATTTCAAATTCCCCAAAACTCAATGTCCCGCACTTCACTATAAGACGCAGTCTAGTGTCACACCAGGACACTCGTTGGAGAGGGTTTATCCCCCACTGTACAGGTTCAGAAAGCTCATTCTACAATCCCAGACAGCTAAGAGAGATGAATGCCGAGGTTATCGTACAGTGCATGAGGTGCCCCTGAAGGAGAACACCGATCATTTATGAGCAATTTTTACAACCTACCCCTCAAGAGGCCTTTATTTGTGCAGGGATTACACACGTCAACTTGATCTTTAAAAAGTGGAAGGTAAATATCGTCTACTGTGCATGTTGTTTTTTAGGGACTTCTCACTAGACCAAACCTGTCTCCTCGCTTAAAAAGGCCAACAACTTGTTGATATTACAGTGTTTGAGGTATCCCTGAAGTGGAATGCCAATGGAACATGATATAATTTTGCTCTTACATCTTGGGAGGCGTGATTTTTGCGAACAATACAGTTAAAACTGACTTTGGAACACATTCCAGCATAGAGGATTTGAGAAAGTGAAGATTATATCTAGAGCAAATTGCGGCAAGTTTTATCTAAACAGAACAAACTGCAACCCCAAATACCAGTGTGAGTTTTGCCTAGTTGCCGTTTCAGGTGAGGCGTTTGCAAAATTTCCGACAGTAATTTTGTTTTGCTTTGGACTCAGAATATTCTTCATTGTGTTACGAAAATGCAAATTGAAGATATCTGGTGCCAAAATCTGATTTTAGCTCCATTTTTCCTTTCTAGGGTTTGCTTTGGGCAATTTTCAGAGCAGTTGATTAATAAACAAGTATTCATTTATATACATTGATAGGAAGAAGCTTGGGCTGATAAAACTTTTATTTACAAGAGGCTAAGGATTTACCGACTGACTTTCGCATGGAAAATATTCATGAACAATTAACACAACATCCAATACAAATGTTTAATGGGATTAAACTGACTGAATCAATTAAAATGGAATATCTGTTGGTCAGTTTCGAAAATTATGAAAATATTTAGCTCCCATTGGTGAAATTTGTACGCCGAAATAAGCGAAAATTCTGGAATGAGTGATTTCTGCTTCATACTGTCTCAACCCTTCTTTTCCCACTCTAAGCTTAGCCAAGAAAATATCAGTGCGAGAATTACCACACACAAAACATTTTTTTAGATTTACGTTGCGAACAAAAAACAAGGATGAAAATATTTAAAATTATTCAACAATCAATTATATGATATAAAAATTTCAACATAGTTCCTGTCAATGATGACATGCACATTTATACTCCTCGATGTGTTTGAAATTTTCGATTAACTAAAATATCATCAAGTATCTCGACTGAACAAAAAGAAGGTAACGGTAAAGACAGGGAGAATCTCGGAAGGGAAGAAAGAAAGAAGTAATGAAAAAAAGAGTTGGAAGGAAGGAAGGAAGGAAGAGAAGAATGAATGCAAGAAAAAAGAAAGAGAAGTAAAATCCCATAAAGAAAAATAAAGCGAAGGCAATATAGTAGGGAAAGACAGGAGCATGGTTCAACTAAAATCTTTCCCAGTCTTACGACTATTAAGAAAGAAAGAAAGAAAGAAAGAAAGAAAGAAAGAAAGAAAAACTAACAATGTTAACTATAAAGTTAAGAGGGAATAACTTGTAAAGACTGTTAAACGGAAATGAAATACAGAGAGAAGACATAAGAAAAAGAGCGATTAGGTTGTTAAGTCTCTACTTATTACCTGTAAAAAATCAAATATATATATATATATATATATACATATATATATATACTCGGAATTTTATATATATATATATATATACTCGAAATTTTCAAAGATTTATTTTTTTTTAGAAATGTAAATACCATTCTTTTTGTAATTCTACAGCATTTCTGTAGTGAGATTATCGTGCGTGACGGATATATTCACAATCCTGTGGTCGATACATTCACAGTTTTCTTATTGAGAAGGAAGACGATTGTTGTTAGTCTAATGTATTTACTCATAGATTTCGTAAAATAAAAACAGAAACAATTTGACAGAATTAATCTCTTCCTTTCTTCAAGAATCTTGTTAATTATAAGGTTCATACATTACTAGATAATTTAGCATCATTAATTTGGAATTATTGAATATTCACCATCACTTGTTTGTTATAATATGACATGTAAAATTAGCAACACATCCAAAAGGCAAGTGACATTAATGATATTAAATATAATTTGTCGATAGAAATGCAATATATATGAAATTGACTGGTGATTTTCCTGTATGCTGCCGATAAATAAAAAATGGTGACACTTGTAGTGAAGCGGTTATCATCTTTGAGAGATGCAGGGTTTAAATGATTGAAATTGGTGAGTAAAGCCCACGATAAAAATGATTTTAGGTCTCAAGGGTTAAAAACGCCTATATATATATTATTCTTTAAACCCTTCAGATCTCAGGAATATTAAATTGCAGATTTTGACAGGAATTTCCCCATGTGTTACAAGTTTTGTTGTTACTGCTAAAATATAAATATCCAAATGTTTCCTTAATTCTCTAGGTTAAGCGTGTGGCGTGACAGACAAAAAACATCGCTAGAATATTGAAATATAGTTTTGGATATTTGGTGAAAACGATGAAGTTACAAACACTAGACAAAGGAAACCGAAGGGTGATTCAACGAAGAGAGAGAGAGAGAGAGAGAGAGAGAAAAGTTGGGTAGGAGCGTCCAATGTCTAGATTCCACTTTGACTTCATCACTTTGGTTATGTCAAAATATCAACATAATCTCTATGAAGAAGCACACGTACCAAAACGGTTTTCCTCATATGAAATGGTATTGTCACATAGGACCAAAATACGTTGTGTCTGAAAGAAAGGAGTTCGCAGAAAAAAAACAAAAAAAAACACTCAAAATTAGAAATTTAAGGAAAAAAAAATAGTAGTCGCTTTTATTCATGGGGACTACAGCGGTTGTGGTTAGAAAAGTTTGTTTCATAGCGTTCATCCTCCCTCCTCTTCTTGGCGACGACGGTGGTGTCGTTGTAGCTGGCTTGTTGATACGTTCCTGTCAGTTGTATCGGTGACAGGCTGGGTATGCACGGGTCGGGGTGCCCTGGACCTCTGACGAACCTGTTTATAAATCTGCCTTGAACTCTCCAAAATCTCGTTACTTGATTTCTTATATAGAGAACTTATGGGTCAATTTGAAGGTTCCAGAAGGCTCGGTGACACCAGTGAAAACAATTGTGAAGCACGTGTAAGTTCATGCGTGATTATATTAAAATCACACTAGAACTCAACAGGTCATTCTTCCCGTACACGCTAGGTTCGTGACATTTTTCACTGATTGATGACAGCCGATGTGCACGCGCGTTCTCAACGACAGCGCCCGCCGGTAATCTTACAGTATCAGTTAACATATTTCAATTCCTGAACGAGGATTTTTGCATTTCATTTAGCGGTAATAATTTTTAGAAGGGAATGAATCCAACTCTTTTGCCACCACATATGGAATTAACTGTAGGACAGACTGAAACAGTTAACCCTTGGTAAGGAAACCGATCTAAGAAAAGGAAATGTTTGTACACCTGACCAAGACACGCTGTATGAGTTGCGACCCTTGACCAGGCAATTTTTACAAGACCAATGAGAGTCCCGGTTTAATAAATTAGCCTTACACATATTTCAGAATCTATTTTCCACAATTTGATCTTCCTTTGCACGACATGAACTATTATAAATACAAATACTGAGGTATGTACATATTATTATGCATCTATGCCTTTTGATAGAAATTAAATTTACCAAAATTTCTGCTCATTCCCGCATATGATGGTTTGCACGTTCACTGTTTAGATAGTGTAGCGACCAGAAAATTTCCTGAGTTTATTTCTTTTATCTACTGAAAACCGACCGTTTAGCACACAGTATTATTTACGCAGACGTTAGAATCAATGTACAGGCAGCGCTCCATCACAGAACTGGTATTTGGTTAGTCTGCATTAACTGTACAAGTTAAAGTCTGTAATTGTTTCGATAACTATCTGTGTTTTTATTATGCTTACTTTACAAATCACACAGATTAATCAATGGTTGCCGCACTTGTGTCTGATCGAATTGAAAAATGCAGGAATTTATTGGACTACACAACACCCTATGGGTATTAAAAGAAAAAAAATCTCAATGTTTGACGCGAACTGTAAAAGATAATGCCTGGACGAATAGGAGATATTGCAAATATATCCAAAATAGGGGATAATTTTTAAATGTTACTATTACTGAGGGTGAGGGAAAATCTATCAGAAATTAATAAATTACAGAAACAAGATGATAATAATATTTCAATCAGAAATACAGAAAGACAAAATTATGTGGTAAATAATTTTTTAAGTATTTATAAACGTATTTTCCCTTTCTCACTTTGGAGAGTCAAATAGTATACGTAAATCGTGACAAAAAGAAAACATGACATAATACAAGAGAATGTATTATATGTAGTACAAATAAAATATATATGGATTTAGTTGAAATTCCACCTCAATCTTTATATATAAAAAGCATAAATATGAATAGTTATTATTGACTTGAAGGAATATTTCATTAATATAGCATACTCAGCTAATATATATATATATATATATATATATATGGGTAATTTTTATTTATAGAGGTTTCAAAAACTGAAACACAAAATGTATTAAGGTTAATGATGTATGATAATATCTATTTTCGTTGCACACTGTTTCATTTAGAATAGAAATGGTATCTTTGATTTAGAAGATTTTTTCCTAAAAAGTGTGTTATTTATGGGTTATTATAAATTTTGACTATTCAACTGATTTCCATACTAAAAAAAAAGTGTTGACATTAGTACAAAAAAAAAAAAATAGCTCGTGAAGTAACGGATTTTGTATTTGCAAGTCTCCATTTCTTAACTAAACGCCGCATTCAAGAAAATTTTTAATTTTCTAGATACTTCGAATTCGACAGTATTTGAATTACTGCGAAAAAGTTCATGGATCAAAAGCCAAAGCATTTTAGAATTTTTTTTTCCCTCCAAAAATATTAAAAATACAATTTCTTATTCAATTAGTATGACTGATAAACAAATTTCTTAGCTATTTTCAAGCCAACCTAAATTGTATAAATAAGCAGAGAAATAAGTATTTCTTCAATTAGTATGAATTAGTTTTTACTAACTCAATATATTTTGGTATATGTCTTTTGAGTCAAATTGTAAATGCTTTTCTTTCAAGAATGCATTTCATTTTGACTCATTTAAATTTTCTAAAATTAAAGAAATGCTGATTTATATTAGAGTTATCAGCAGCAGTTGACATATATTATTATATAATTCATAACTTACACTTTCCCACGTAGTAACATACTCACAAAAAAGTATTTTTACACACAAAATATGTCCCTTTAAGTAAAGATAACAATAACTGCTTTTGCACTATTCTTAACAATATTTTAAACTTACCAATATTCAGGCTAACATTATTTTTGCTCTCAAGAAAAGATGTAATTCTTAGTTCTTCAATAAAATATTCATTCAATATAAAGAAATGAAAATTAAAAACTGTAGATTGTATTTTTATTCATTTTTTCCATTCTTATATATATATATATATATATATATATATATATATATATATATATATATATATATATATAGTGGACAAAGATGTTAATAATTGAATAAAACGACTATCCTGAAATCAACAAAATTTATTTCTTTAAACTGAGCGAAAATTTTGTTGAATAAATTAAAAAGAATTTTTTGGTAATAAAAGATAATATTAGAGCATAAATATATTTTTATGAGAGAAAATGAAGTTTCATACTTAAAATGAAACAGTTTACGTTAGCCTTAAACTAAATGGATATACTTTTGTGTCTGTGTAAAAGATCTGAATGTTCGTGTGTCTCTGTTTTGTAGGAAAGTATATATTTATGAATGAGCGAGTATAGGGCTGCAACTTAAATTATTCGTCTACATTGGAAGGCTGTAATATCAATACTAATAAAGATATGTAAACAATAACGTCTTCGATCAATTTAAGAAAATTTAAAGATTATCAAATTTTTAAAGGAAAAGAATGTCAGATTTTGACTCAAAAGAAATAAATCGAAAGAAAAAATTTTAGTTGGTCACAAAATAAATCGGTGAGACCGACTAAAGAAAAAAATATTTTTACCTCTATTTATAAGATTGAAGCAGACTGGAGATTAGATAAAACAAGTTCACGATTTAACGATGATTCTAATTGGTTAAACAAAATAATTTTTAACAATCCCTCACATTTTTCGCAGCGAACCAAATATTGTCATTTCAGAATTCTTCAAGACATTTTAAAATGGTTGCGTACATATTGATTGGTTATAAATTGCACAATATTTAAACGAAAATTACTGCTTCTCAAGCCTATATTTGCGCAAACATTATCACATTTTTTGTATGGATATCAATTGATTTTCTATATATATATATATATATATATATATATTCCTTTTGACAACAATAAATAGTTACGTTATTGAAGTATTACATTAGGTATTGAGAACACTGTATTTAGTAGACATTATTATACAGACTTCATACATGTTGCCATAGGTTCACCAGTAAATCCTTTCCAGGGAAAGCTGAGTAAATAGGGGTATTATTTTATATATCAAAATTATCTAAACATTTTCTAATTGGAATAGTTTTATATTTACTCAGATATTTTGGCTAATAATTTTGCTCTTCCTTAGTTTGATCTGATATTTTGTTGATGCGTGCGTATATATATATATATATATATATATATATATATATATATATAAATGGAGAGAGAGAGAGAGAGAGAGAGAGAGAGAGAAAGACACCTCGAGAATATCATAGAGTTACTATTAAAAAGAAACTATATATATATATCATTTAAATTTTTCTTTTTTCCACTTTTTTCTTTTTTTTTTTCTTATTTTTTCTTTTTATTTATGTTGTTCTCGTGGACCTACCTATTTTAAAGTATATTTTATTCTTTCTTTGGACCTACAACAAGCATATATATATATATATATATATATATATATATATATATATATATATATATACATCTTATAAAATGAGTTAATTCTTTTAATTACAATTGTTTTCATTCTATGGGTGTTTGCTTCTTTTTTTTCTATATTCATTTGTCTATGCGTAATAAATGTACTCAACTACTAAAAATAACAAATGTTGAAGCAATTACATCAATCTTTTTTTCCTTTTTTCCTTCTTCATAATCTCTAATGCAGGGTCAGATCAAGAGTTTCATTTTCAAGCCGATCTCCCTTTCCTTATAAATTCCTACACCATACCATGTATTGTCCAGCGGCGATTGTCTTCTATTTCTCTTCAATGTCTCCCTTGACGGATTCGCTACTACGTATATCCTTTCTAATAACGTGGTTTGCATCCAATTTACTGCAGAAATTGGTTTGTGTAGGCGGTGCTTGTTCTAAGGAATGACGACCGACGGTTACGGATAGAAAGTAAAAGTAATAATTAAAAAAAATGTCTCCGTTTACATCGGCCTTTGTGTCTGATGTATGAAATGCAGAATCAATACAATGATTCAAGTTTAGATGAGGAATAATGCTTATATTGTTCTGTCTCTGATTGAGAAATATCGACAGACTTCCGGGAATATCGAGTTTGATCAATTTACTTTTAAGGGACTAACAATAAATCATGATACGCACCCAGAAAATGTCGCCATTTTGGAATTAAGTCCTTGGATTCTTGGGCACCACTTGAGAAATTGAACTGAATATGGTCAGATAGCGCACTTACACAATACAAATCAGAACACCTACTTTGCTTTTTTTCCAAGATTGATATACCAAAAGAAAACAAGCAAAGAGTAATATAAATCCAATAGAAATCCGCTAATTTAATTTAAATAATGAAATCGTGGCTTAAATAGAAGGAAACACTGAAGTAATAGTTCACAAAATTATAGCAATCTTATGCATCTCTTGTGTCGTAAACTTCATTGTCTTAATGATTGTCCAGGAAGAAAACATCCATGTGTGATGTTCACTGTAAGTCTGCATATGATTGATATAAAACTTTTAAGCAATAAATTTTAAGAGATAGCCAGAGATATTGACAGACTCATATTGTCTTAAGAATAGTAAATCCTACATGATACCAAATACTCAATTAGATCCTTAAATGATATCGACTTGGAAAATCTCGTTTTTTACAAATTTGTGTAACTTAGGCAAATATAATGCATATTTCTTGGCTTGGTAACAATCTATCAAAATAATCATCATCATCATCATCATCTCGTGCTGGTAGCACGGATAT